>KQ962826.1:9686-45982 GCA_001563735.1 Leucoagaricus sp. SymC.cos
GGGGGGGGGGGGGAAATGGTATTCCCTAGCGTTGATTATACTAACCGACTTCCATAATTGCTTTCAAGTCCGGTTCGACGGTTCAATGCTACCGGTCGAGTAATGGCGAGATAAAAGGATGACAGGATGAGGTGATCAATGATTCGTGGAACAGAGAGGAGGTTTTGAACGGACTGAGAGGCTTCAGCTCATTCTAGCGGCGGGTGATCTGAATATGTACCATTGCATGCTATCCAGAAGAATCTCGAGTGGCGGATATGTCGAGGTTCGAACCGGGTACAGTCATGAGAAGACCGAGTACAAGGGCACAGTAATCGGAATTCGAGTTTCCAAATTTCGGCAACCATATGTCTTTATAGACAATTCCCCAGTTCTCCCCCCCGCCCCGCACAAGTTCGTATACCAGAATCTGATAAATGACAACCAGTAAATACTGAGTAAATGGCGCGCATTGAATAAAGTCACTCGCCTACTGCTGACAGTGCGAATGTAGGATAACTATTTACTGGCTATTTTCCTCGTCATAATGTTCATCAAGTGTTTCTGCGAAATCTTCTCTCCAAGAAAATCATCCTGAGCTACCTGCCTAGCTAACTCCTACTCTTCCCCTTCCTTGATGCTCTCCTAATATTTCTTCCAAACTCCATTAAAGCACATCGACGTCACAAATGAGATACCAAGCTGCAGATAGTATGGATCTGCCTCGCAAGGCTGGTCGTTTTGAGGGTCTAAGCCACGGAGGAGACGAGGCTGCTGGATGATGAGGGAATTCAATGCTGCCATGATTCGAGCGCCATACGAAGCAATGAAGAAGCTTCCTCCGCTGTTCTCGTTTCCCCTGGTCTAGATTGTCCACGACGCTGCCCATTTGCAAGGCTGAGGTTCGAAATGCATGGCCCATGAAATTCAAAAATTAGCTGCGGGTGCTAGCACACCCTGAGGCGGTGACTTACCTCGCAAAGGTTTGAGCCATCATGCCTGTTGGAAGAGCATACTCGATATTGGTATAGGTGAACGTTGCACGATCTCCTATTATCTTTATGACTCTCCCATGTAGGACTTATCACAGGAAGCATTTCCCACGACCTCCACGAGTGGATGCTATGGATCGAGGAATGGATGCTCATAAAATACGGTTGCTCAGAGACAGTCAGTAAACATGCTGTATCTGGGTGAAATAGATTAGAAAAATGTGGGATTGCTCCAGTGGACGGGACATATATATTCACCTTAATCGTCAAAGATAAGGCTAGAAGTAGACTATATGTTCCGACTTCGCTGATAGATCCAAAGAACCCCACACAGGCACACGAAACCAGGGAGAAAGCTATGGGCGCCTCGTCAACCCTCCAATCACAAAATCCAGCGCCTCAACTCGTGTAGTCAACCACAGTACCAGGGGAGGATATAAAAGATGCGCAGTTATCCAAAAATTCTTTTGATACCACATAGAGACTTGTTGCACGGGTCCTCCGCCCTCGAGAGGCGGATGAACAACAGCGACGGTACTACCAAAAAGAGAAAGTACAAGCGCCCGTGTAATGCACATCACCCCGACATAAAACTCGGCGCATCAGGTCCTCGCCCTAATAATGACTGGTGATGCACGTAAGAAAAATTGCGCATAGATGTGGCGGTGCTCCTGAATGGGTTTAAAAGTCCTAGAAGGTTGTCCGTGGTTTTAGATATGCCGTTGTCCGATGATACCTACCATGGCGATAGCAGAATGTCGGGGACCGCCTGCATTACTCGTGTTGGATGAGTTATGATTAATGATTTACGGAATGGCATTGGTCGACTTCAAGGTTGCATTGGTTTGAGTTTTGTCGAGGGAAGAGAAACGCGCACAGGAAGAAGTGGTGGATCAAATGGGTTTGGTGACGAATGAACTGAGGTAGGACATTCGGGACACCACGTGTCTCGAGAAATTCAGGGAAGGGAACTTTGACAGACGTGGACGACGATAGAAACTGGTGAGGTGCCGTGGAGGTATGCATGGCAAGTGAAGTTGATGGAGTGGAGGAGCGGTCCATGGAATGAAATCCAGACGAGGAAAACCTTATTGATTCGACATGAGTACAACACACGCGGTATTCAGAACCTAACTCACCATCACATTAAAGACCCCAACTCAACCGACAGCCATATCCCGGGTACGAATTCACAAACATTCCAGAACATGTTACGAGCGGCCGCACGACTCGTGGTGTGGGTCCACGAGTATCTATTACAGCTTCTGAGGGCTGTTTGCACACAACCTCTTCCAATATAACAGCCACGCCACTTCCCCACGTGAATCGAACTGTCGGTGAGTCGAACTATCCTCGGTGAAGAACAAGCCTTAGGCCAACCCAACTGTTGCTTCCCGTCAATGGCTTAAGAGGGTATCGTTGAATGATGCTATTGCGTCGATGCAAAGTTGGCTCGGGTGATGTATGCGAGGGAAAGTGATCTATAGGATGGAATCGGTAGCGTGGCAACATTTGACTGGCGTAATGTTTGAGGTGAAGGTGACAACGTGTGAAGCAGATGGGGCGTGTATACACGAAAAGGTGCAGAAAGCGCAGTGTCAGTGGAAGAGAGGGAGCTGAAAAACGTGCGTAGCGCAGCTGAGTAGGATGCGGTGTGATATGAGCATAACCGTAGAAGAACTGAGGAGTAGGAAACCCACCAGAGCGAGGGTTCGTGGACGATCAGGAATGTGATCGGATGATATGGACAATGGTGATAGGATATAAGACACAGTGGCTTCCACGGTCTATCTGACAGAGGCTGGTGTGAAATGACGAGAGGTGAACGTGCGTATTGCTGGAGGGCGTGGAGAAGCATATAGATTATGATCCACACTGAGTGATTTGCCCACAGACGAGGAAAACGGTGCGCGTTTCATAGACGAGCTCCAAAGCTTGCGAGCAACGACACATGGGCCGGAATAGGGCGAGGTACGCATTCATGCTACATTGACCTGATAAAAGAACTGGCACATGCATGATGCATCCAAATTCATTGACCGTCAGGTGACTCTCCTGATCCGACTCATCCAACTCCGTCGCCCATACCGTCGATGCAATCCATGGAGAGTCACACAGCAGGCTCAGGCACATATGCCCTCCCTACCACCTGGACCAGAAGCCATGCCCCAGCTCTGCCCGATTGAAACACCAAGAAGAAGACGCTAAATCCGACCTCTGCATCAGCATAACCTGGCCGGACTTGACGATGATTCACTCGGAAAAAGCAACATCTGGGATGAGTGCATGTAAGTACCGCTTCGCACCATTCGACCCTTCCTTTTCCTTTTGTCTTCCTATTTTTCTTTCTTTCTTTTCTACCCTATGGTTACGACGCGCCAGTCTCAACAACAATATCCCCAACCCTAGGATGTTCCGCAATTCATGCGTTGTTGCAGCCATCCAATCAACCACAAAGCCGTTGTTCTCCGCACGTTGGGCCGGCACTCGACATCGAATAATGCAAGCAGCGTGCACCGATGGAGACAAGTCCTATCATGAACTTCATGAGGTGAGATTGACGACCTCCCTTCTTGCCATTTTTCTGATTCCAGCGGTAGTTTCGTGTTTGTCCGGTGCAGACAAGCGCAGGAGAACCATCGATAGGTTTGCGCACGCGGGTTTTAAGAGTGGCAGATTTCGATGACCAAGGCACGTCTTCCCGGTGATATCCAAAACGATCCTCAATGCGCTTGTAATGTAGATAACGCCACGGTTCAATATGTGAAGAGTCCTCCTCTAAAAGGTCAACCGTTACTTGAACGACAGCCTATCTACAACCGGTCCCCATTTCGCTTCCAGTGCTCACAAACACCCAAATCTTCCCTCTAGTGGTCCATGGTTCCCACCCATACTCCTCCTCACCCCTTGTTGAAGGCATTTCCCTGTATGCATTATGACAGGGATTCGCATCGCTCCACAGCCAACGAGGCTGAAGTCGGCCTGTGTAGAGGAAAGCCTGACAAACTGCAGTGAGGGACCTTTGGAATTTTGAGCGCAACTACGCGGTCACTCGGGTCACGCTAGGGGTCCAGCGACTCCGTCTAGTAAGTCTGTTAGAACATTATGGTGCGTCGGGGAAAACTCATGGAACATCTAGTTAGATGCAATTCTCGCATGCTTTCCCCACCATCCCCGACTCGTTCTGTCTCATTGCGTACTTCAAAAACGCGGAAGATTGTATACAGTCGATGATAAATGCAGATCGCCTGCATCTCCGAAACAGGACTCAGACGGGAAATGGCTATATAATTGAGTTTGACTTCTCCAATGTACAAAACCGTCATTTCTGCGTTTCAATAAGCTCAATCTCGACTTCTTGTAGGACAATTAGCGCCAACACTGTGCTCACAGAAGCATGCTCACTTCTTCAAGCCTTCTTCAACCTACCTTTAGGCCGCAAATTGATTGAACAAGCTTCGAGTAGTACCTGAGGGACGATGCTGTGCGTGAACTTTCCAAGTGAGAGATGAAATGCTTCCGTGCATCAGATTGGCTCATTAATACCGACACTGCATGTATACTCTGGGTTTCTATGTCCATACAGTTTGCCTCCATTTCGGCGCGTCATGGGGCTGGATACGAGGGAATTGCATTTCTGCATCTCAAGATAGGCAATGGCGTTTCCCCTATCCACACGCGCCTTTAGTCCCTTGGACGAAACCTTCCAATCTCACACAACTCATTGTACACCACTTGCTCACCTCGGCAGCACCGACGTCTCGGAGATCTACACCTGAAGGCAGACCTGAGCAGGGGCATCCGCATGAGAATGGATATGAGGTGTAAACTAGTAAGCCTCTCGTTCCCTTTATCTGCTTCTAGTCTCATAGTCATTCTTTTCAATTGAAAGTAGGACTGTATCATACTGGACTCATTCTGTCACTCATGGCTCACTATCGCTGCCGCCTTCCACTAAATTCATTCCACCTTACCCCTAACTCGTTTATGACTCCGTTACCATCATGTTCTGTTCCGAGGTCATCGAGACCATGCAAATAATAGACGTCTTTTCTTCCTTCACTCACTCTTTACCGGTCTATACCTCACCAACCCGTACCTTAGTTGAGTCCAGCCCACTTGCGCTCAACGAACGTTCAGCACCCTCGAGAACCGGCTTCATCGCCTTTTCTCGGTCATTCCCGTCAGTGGTCATAACCCAGACACTTTTCCTTCGCTGGAGAACTTGCATCAACCATAATAAACCCGCGACTAATACTCATTAGCAAGACCCAGAGGGCGTAAGCATGTCTGTTCAACCCAAATGTTTGACAACAAGGGTGGAGATGATACGACAATAATACGTGACTTGCCACATTACTGACTTTGAACTTTTTAAATGGGCATTCTTTGATTTTTCAGATCTCTAGCGTTGAAGCCGATGTCCCTGCCTGGTCACCACACCACATTCGATTCCTGCTACGAATCGGCAGCTCCTCGCTGCACCCATACCTGACAGCGCGGAAGCGCGTTATTCCGAACTCATCGTTCGAGTCGATCGCCGAACCTCTGATTGTCGATTATCCTTCAACACCACGTCTGCACCACGTCCCCACCACGTCCCCACTCAACGCCTTTACTACTGAATCCTTCTACCCCTCTCCCAACATCCTGTCTGCAACAATCCAGCTGCTCACAGTGCTTTCTACAAGTCATTTGCACCGTCATAGATGTTCGCAGCATCAGCATCCACAGCTAACCCGCAGCCCGCCATTGTCCACTTCTCAAATATCCCGATGCACGTTCAAGCTTCTCAATGCCAGAGTGGTTCTTTGGTCTATACCCCACCTCCTCGTATCATACCTGTACCGCATCGCAGAGTTTTCTGATATAGTGTTTCTCGGAATTCAATACACGTCTCGCATTATGGTCGATCGAAGAGCATCAACGATTAGATTGTACGGATTGCTCGGAGGTGCACGTCGTTCACTAACTGGAGTATTCGCATCATTGTTGACTTGACTTCGTGACATGGTCTTCGGCGATTGCTGCTCAGAATCAGGCTCATCCGCAGGTCGTCCAGTCTTGGCTCAACAAATGTCTAAAAATCCATGGAATGGAAGAGAATGTACGAATGTCGAGTTCCCACAGCGCACTTGCAGCTTGTTCTGTCGGGCTCGGGTCTAGAGCTCAGATTGAACTGTTGAGGGTTTTTGAGTTATTGTGTGCTTAGACCTCATGTGTTAGGAGTAACAAATAATGTTTGGATAGAATCATGAATACTAATACATGAGAGAAGTCATACAATTCACATCCCACATTCCAACAATTATGCAAACACAAATATAATGCGGAAAAAAGCTGCATGTCTTGTCGCTGAAGAATATATGCTGTCGACGCCCCGGCGGGCCCAGTTTGGCGAGAAGGAGAGGCAATCAAAGGTCGGCGGCTAAACAAACGCCGGAGACCAAACACCTGAAATCACTTATCACCGGCAGTATTTCAACCGAAATAGCCGCATGGCAACCCCTTAAACTCACACTCACCCGCATATAAGTGCGTAGCCGCGGATTTCACGTCCTTCATCTACGTATTTTCATCTTTCTTAGCACAAATTGCTCTGAGTAAAATGGCTGATCGTCTTTCACAAGTCTCCGGACACCTTTCTAACAACTACTCGAGGGGCTTGCTGGCCGGTGAAGTTGTTGTTGTGACCGGTATGCGTTTGTTGTTTTCACCTTACTGAATCTCATCAAGTGTTTTAGGTGCTGGACAGGTGTGTACATGCCCTTGGCCTCACGAAAGTGGGCAGTACTGAGATAGGGCCTTGTTGTTTTCCTTTCTGTAATAGGGTATTGGCAAGAGTTGCGCCATCCTGTTTGCTAAGGAAGGTGCCAAAATTGTTATCAGCGAGTAAGTCAAGCTCGTATTTTCTCGAAACGAGATACTTCAGCTAACGCCAAACTTTAGTATTGATGAGAAGCGCTTGGTCGACGTGTCGAAGGAAATCCAGGCCCTTGGAGGAGATGTGCTGGCTGTTGCCGGAGACGTCGGTGCCGATGATTTCCCCAAGAGGATTGTCGATGCCACTGTCCAGTGCGTGCCCTTGTATTGTGGTTGACCTTGAGCTAATTGTTAAGCTCGTCTTTGACCACAACAGAAAGTATGGCAAGATTAACCACATCGTGAACAACGGTGAGTTGTCGCATCAAAAGGCCGCAATGGCAAAGGTATTGATGAAAGATTCACGCGTCCTAGCTGGCTTCACCTTCGACAAGATGCTCCATACCACACCAGATGACGCTTTCGACATCATTCAGAAGATTCACGTTCGCGCCCCCTTCCGTCTCATTCGCCAAGCCGCACCCTATTTCCGTCTCAAGGTATGCAAGAACTCCCATTCACCCTCTTCACTCCAGTTGGTGACATGCTTCCTGGGAATAATTCCATTGGACCACAGGGTGACAAACGCGAAAACCGTTCAATAGTCAACGTCTCATCCACCTCTGGCCTGCACGGAAACGTTGGTCAAGCCAACTACGCCGCCGCCAAATCAGCTGTAATTGGTCTCACTAAAACAATCGCCAAGGAATGGGGTCCATTCGGTGTCCGTGCCAACACGATTGCTTTCGGTCTCATCCACACTCGTCTGACGGCGTCGAAAGAAGCTGGTGCAACGATTGAGATCGACGGTAAGGAGGTTGCGTTGGGTGTTCCAGGAGCTCAGAGGCCTACCGGTGATGCCACAAAGGCCAACCCCGAGGCTTACCCTCTTATTCCATTGAGGAGGGGTGGATCGACAGATGAAGCTGCCTCTGCCGTTCTATTGTTAGTATCTTTGTTGTTTTCATGCATCCTACGTACTGACCGAGTTCTTTTAAGTCTCGTTTCCCCTCTTGCATCATACGTGTCTGGACACACCCTCGAAGTGACTGGTGGTGCTGGTATTTAAACTGAGAAATAAAGAAATGGATGACTTTTGTGTTCGTCAGCGATATTCTCCATGTTTCTGAACAAGATGATGACTACTGCCAATGTTCGTGTGGCATTGTCGAAAGATAAAAACACGCACATGTGTCAACAGCCCACGCAAAGCGACTCAGTGATTCCTTTCAGCTACATGCGTCAATAATGCGTTAACATGTACGTTGGATTGTGGGGATGATGTGCTACGAGTGATATGATAGGACAGCCTTTTGAGGTCCTGCCAAGATCACATCAATTGTGAGACCCCGTGGACCTGTGTAATCCCTTCTTGGTTAGGTGATTTCTGCGGCCCGGTTTGCCACCTCCGTTGATCATTTCCTCTTGCTCACCTTTTCTGAGTCTCTGAAACCCCAACCCTTTCAGCGAGCATAGACTTGTCCAGATTCTTACGCTTCTGATTAGTCGGAAGTCCGAGATGACACGAATCATGAACTATGGCCGAAAGCGCACCTATCTCGAAGTTGGACTAGAAATTCCGGGGGAGGCCCTTGTTGTTTCGTAGAAGCAGATGCAGAAGGCTACAAACGCTGTCGACCTAATGCAAGTGTCGCGAACCGGATGTATCTGGCTCAGCCGAGCCACCCGAAAAGAAGAAACAGGTTCGGAAGAAAAGCCCAAGATAAAGTCAACCAAGTGTGGTCAGCGAGTGAAGATGTCAATGGAGGCACTAGGGATGGACGGAATTATGAAGGCGGTGCGAAAGAAGAAGCTGGATCATAAAATTGCCAAGAAGAAAGATGGAAAGAGATGGAAAAAGAGAAACAGAAGTGCCGTGAGTTTCACTTTCGCCAGGTTAAAGGACTTAAGTTTAGCTCATATGTTATGTCACAATAGGGCTACATCTCCTGAGGTGCCACGACAGAAAACGAATAGCCGTGCCGCCTGCAGAAAGAAATGCTGTGCTGCAAAAGTCTGTTCGATCGTGAAGAGTGAAAGTGGAGAGAAGGATGTGGATAAAACAAGGGTAAAAGCCTAGTTGGCACACTTAGGCCCTGTTCGGAACGTCGGCCTGGCCTGCCAGCGGTCCGCCAAAACACAACCCATCGCGACCGTTTATAAGCCGGAGCCAGCCTGTAAGCCGACGTTTTGGCGAGGAAATTGGGCCTAAGCCGAGCCTAGGCTGACGATCCGAATAGGCCCTAATATGTTATTGGTATGTTCTTGCACCTCCACTTAAAACCTCTCTCACGGGTTTCACAGATGCGGGTCAACGCCACATACACCGTCGAAATGTAAAAGGCCGATCGACAAGTCAAATCTGCTGCGTTCACTCCTGTTTCATTTGCATTCGTTTGCAACGGCAAGGGTATATATCTCAACGGAGGATGTTGTAAGCTAGGTGGCGAAAAGACACATCTAGCGAAGGACTGCGAGCTACGCAAGAAAGGTGTGATTGTACAAGCTTTTGTCGACATACTTGCCGATACTTATGTTTCTTGTTCTAGATAATGTCGATATGCTCGCTGTAAGGGACTCGGGCGATCGACCAGGCGCTGGTGAAGATGACCTCCGTACATTTAAGCGGCGGAAGCAAGAGGTTGAGAAGGAGTCTAAGGTCATCGATGACAAAAGAAGTTGCTACAAGTTAGAATGGAGGTATATTCGGGCATCGTTAAGTCATCTGGATCCACACCCAAACCAGCGAAGTTGTGTAATTTAAATCAACTTTCGCTTTTTACACCAACTCCACCTCTTGGCGTTCCTTTTTCACTCGAGCTCCATCCACGTTCTTTCGCGTTAATACACCAGGCCCCCACGCTTCGATCATTCGACTCTCGTCGAGGGATATTCTCCCCAAAAGCGATCCTTAGCCAAAGTCCAGGTTCTGGGTCACCCTCCGTTCCCAGCGGGTGTACGTATATACCCAATCCTTCCTTTTCACCGTTATTGTAACACAGCCCCTCGCTGTGCCGTACAAATACAATGTTTTACGGAAGATAATCATGAAATGCGAATTTCAGGTATCACCTTCGCCACCCGTTACCTCCCTGCCACAGGAATATTCGCAACGTCGAATCTTGACCCACCACTCTGAACCTCTCCGGTACCTCCCTACCGTACCCGCTAATTATGTCCTGGATTTATTTCTGTTATCACTTCCAATCTTGACACACTGTATCGACTGCGTGGTTTTCGAAAGGAGAAACTCTACCGCATTTGAACACTCTTCATGACAACTTCTTTTCCTGTGATTCTGCTCGTTATTCACATCCATTTCCACCCTCAGATTTGAATTGATTATGCTTCCCATGAAATCTCTAGACCAGATTCGTTCTTCAGCCAAAGCTTGTGCAGCGTGACACTTCATTGGACGGACTCGACAGATGTTATGCGGTGCCTTACGACTCATTGTCAAGTCTTCAGGCCTCTCTAGTTAATTGTGCGCGATACGACTTTCGTGCTTCTGCAGCACTATGTATTCTAACACCCCCCAGGTCAAATGGTCCCGAAATTCTGTCATCGGGACTAGCAAATTCCCGGAGTTACTCTTCCATCTTCTAATGACCTAGGCCAGCACGTCTGTTGGAATGGGCCATTGATCGAGCGACTGAGCGCATAATCGACGCATCCCATCGACGGACTCATTTGTACTGACAGAGGTACGAAGCATCGATCCTGTCAGCGCCGGATCTGATGCTTCGCCTTAACGAAGAAGTTTGCCGTAAATCTGGGTTTTCCGACTCGCTAAATACTGGATATATCGGGATATTCCGACCGTTCAGGACCTTTGTGTAGTCTGATAAGGCACCGCTCACCAGCGATTTTTACCAATGACTTCTTCATTGGAATGGGCATAAAAGCTTGCTGTTTGGTTTCATCTGACACTTCGGGCTTCGAACCTCTTCATCTACGCACTTGCAGTATCATCCACAGCAATGTCTCTTGTCGCCACCGTTGGTCCTACCGGTGGAATCAAGAATCGTCTCGATATCGTCGACTTCGTTAAAGACGAAAAGTTCTTGACCCTCTACGTGCGTGCTCTACGTTAGTACTTGACCATACGCTATGAAATTATATTGCCTGACAATGATATCTTTGCGATTTTACAGAGGCCATCCAAGCCAGAGACCAGCACAGCTGGGTGTCCTTCTTCCAAGTCGCCGGTATTCACGGTCTACCTTTCACTGAGTGGGCCAAGGAACAACCTTCCTTGAGTCCATACCAGGCAGGGTATTGTACTCACGGGCAACCTCTCTTCCCGACTTGGCACAGGCCCTACGTCGCCCTGTACGAAGTATGAGTACATTCCTTGTTTTAAGGTACTGCTCTGACATTCGTTTTTACTAGCAAACCATCCAAGAAGCTGCAAATGAGGCCGCAAAGAAGTTCACCGTTGACAAAGAGGCTTGGGCTCAAGCCGCTCAAGACCTTCGTCAGCCTTACTGGGACTGGGGCTTCCAGCTTGTTCCCCCCGATGAAGTTATCAAGAACGAACAGATTCGGATTGTGGATTACGACGGCAAGAAAATTTCCGTGCCCAACCCTATTCTCCACTATACCTTCCATCCCATCGATCCGTCTTTCGCTCGATATGCTAATTTCAACACTTGGAAGACCACTGTCAGGAACCCCGATCGCAACAAGCGAGAGGATATCTCCGGGTTGATCAGGCTAGTTCGAAAATTACATATGGCCTCCCCATGTTGAAACTGAAAACGCTTCGCAGTAAGATGAGCCTTGAAGCCGACCAGGTTCGGGAGAAGACTTACAATATGTTGAAGTTCAACGAGAACTGGGATTTGTTCAGTAACCATGCAGAATTCGACGACCAACATGCCAATAGCTTGGAAGCTGTTCATGATGATATCCACGGTATCGTCGGATATGGCCAAATTCGTGGACACATGACTCACCCATATTTCGCTGGTAGGAACTTATCTATTTCGTTCATGCGCTGGTTGATCTAACTGTATAATCAGCTTTCGATCCGATCTTTTGGATGCACCATTCAAACGTGGATCGACTCTTATCTCTCTGGTCCGCGATGAACCCCGATGTCTGGGTCACACCTGGCAATGATAGAGACGGCACAATGGGCATTGCGCCCAACACCGAAGTGAATAAGGATACTCGTCAGTCCCGAAATGCCAAGCTTTTGGTCGTCCCCTTCTGACCCTCCTTTTCTCTCCCGTTAGCTCTCGAGCCTTTCTATAACAGCAAGGACCAAGCCTGGACTTCGGCAAATCTCGCTGATACGAGTCAATTCGGCTACTCTTACCCCGATTTTGATGATTTAATTGGAGGGTCCAAGGAACTCATCCGAGACGCCATCGAGAACCTCGTCGACGAACGCTACGGCGCTCGTCGCCCTCGAGGTGCTACCGACTCTGCTCTCAACCTTTTGTCAAATTTCAAGGGAGTCACTGATGATCACGACGATGAACTCAAGATGTACGACTGGACTATCCACGCTACCTTCAGGAAGTTCGAGTTGGATGACAGCTTCGCTCTGCTCTTCTACTTCGGCGCGGATGGTGGGAACATCTATCAGAGCCAAAATTACGTTGGAACTATTAACACTTTCCGTGGATCAACGCCGGAAACGTGTACGAACTGCCAGAATAACGAGAATTGTGTCCAGGAGGGGTTCGTTCACTTGAACCATTACATTGCTCGTGACAAGGGATCATTTGAGCCTGAGGCTGTTAAGGAATACCTCAAGGAAAAGAAACTGTCTTACAAATTGTTCACTGTACGTTATCATCTTTGTGCTCTTGCTCGTTCGACTCACTTGCTCCCCGTAGGACGAAGAAAAGCCTTTGACGTCCTTGAAGGTTAGAGTTGAAGGACGTCCCCTGTTGCTCGGACCTGGCGAGACTCGTCCCACATTTGACAAGTCTCAGTCAATTGTTACCTTTGATGATGTCGTGACTTTTGTTTCTGCCTGAGCGAAATGGCGTAGCTCACAGGGGATTGTTCATACTGGAAAATCAGTGTACGATATGTGGCGTAGCAATGCATAAATCATATAGTTGACCTTTCAAAAGCACCGGTCGATCAGGATTAACTCCCAGGATCGCATTTGCCAATACGCAAACATGTTTCGTTCGCAAAACGAATCTCGATTGATGGATATAAGTATAACGGTCGTAAATAACGTGATACACTCAGATAGTAAAATGCTTTTGATTTTTATTTGGCCGGGAAAGGCCCCAGGGTGACTCCATACTATCGATCCTCATTTTGTTGCCATCGGCTGTGAACTTTTCTACCGTAACTATATTCTCAAGTTGGGTTACGGTTGTGCTCGAACCGTTTCTCAGCCGGAATGAGAGTTTGATGAATCTGCCGGATTGGTGAGAGTCTCCACAAGCTGCGGCCTTTTGGAGCGTTGATTCGTTTGCAGAGGAATTTCCTGCCATCAGACTTTGCTCATACATACTCAAGATTCGCAACGAGAATTCTATGTATCAGCTGGCCTTCTGATAATTCTAATCAGACGGCACTGGGGATGACTTCGAATTAGGGCAGATGAACTCCAGCAAAGCAGTGCATCGTAATGCTCATAAAGACAAAGTCAATGCCACTAACCTTAGTTACACCTTAGTTACACCCCTTGACCTCCTACAATGACCACGGGAGACTTTGCCAATGGTCTCAATCTCGCCAGAACCCTGCCCAGGTTCATTCACACCCCACGCCTAGCTCCTGATGTCTCACCCGCTCCTTCTCCTCCTTCCCGAGCGTCGGGTTCAAGAGGCATTCTCTCCGGTGCCAATAACTTTATAATGAACCAACCTCATCTTGTTGATAACTCTCGTACGACAATTACCACAAATCGAAAAAGCGGTAAGTTAATTGTCGTTCACAGCGGATTGAACTCACACGCGCTCTATTGCAGGCATGCAAATACTCTTCCGCAGTTGCGTACCAGAAGCTGCGTACGATGCAGGCGCCCGTGAATACGCTCCGCGATGCCATCCTGGCACACGACAAAACTACATTGGGCAGATAACGCACTGGACTGGAAGTCCGAAGTACCAGCGTTTACTTTGGATGAAGGGCCCTGCTGGGGTTGGCAAGTCGGCAGTAGCTCAATCCTGTGCAGAGACCCTTGACAACGTGGTTGCTGCATTCTTCTTCTCTCGACCAAATAAAGTCCTCGACCCAATGCGTTTTTTCCCCTCAATTGCTTATCAGCTCGCAACGCAGCATGACGAATACCGAAGAATACTCGACAAAAAAATTGCAAAGGATCCTTCGTTGGTCACAAAATCCTTAGCGCATCAGTTCGACCAACTCCTGGTTGCTCCTTTTCAGAAGCTGCGGGAAGCGGGAAATGGCTTTGAAGGCAAACTGATAATTATTGATGGGCTGGACGAATGCGAGGGTCACGAATTCCAGTGTAATATCGTGGAGATCGTCTCCAGATCCGTTGGGAAGCGAAGTACGCCATTCGTTTGGGCTTTTTTCAGTCGCCCTGAAGCCCACCTCAACGTTTTGTTTAATTCTCCTACTCTCCAATCCTTCACACTATATCTGGAGCTTCCTGTCTCTAGTGATAGCGATAGCGAAATCTCACGATTTCTGACAGATGAACTCAAAAAAATCCAGCTCAATCACGGGCTACCACTGTCATGGCCTTCGGCTGGTGCTATTGAAGTCATTGTTCGACTATCCGCCGGCTTGTTCATCTATTCATCCACAGTGCTTCGTTTTATCAGCGACCCTGACTCACTGGGCCCAGAAAGCCAACTGAATGCAGTCCTTTCTCTAGAAAAGAACGCGAATTCACCCACATTGAAAGATGCAAATCATCATCCACTTTCCGAGCTCGACCTCTTCTACACCCTTATCATGCGGCGAGTTCCGCAAAAAACCCTAGCAACCGTGCAAGAGATTTTGCTCTTGTTATCTTGGCATCAAGGTCGGAAGGATGCAGCGATGCGGGTTGCTAATCTGTTGAAGTTATCAACAAGTCAGATGTATGCGTTGCTTCGACCTCTTTACTCTGTTCTTTCGGTCGAAGAGAGCTTTCTGTCGGAGATCACATTTTATCATGCTTCTTTCCCGGACTTTCTATGTGACCCAGTACGGTCACGAGTGTTTTGTCTGGACCAGTGTAAACCTGGCCTGGCGAAGAAAATGTTGGTGAGGCTAGAAAAGCACAATGCTCCTGGTAGGGAAGTGTCCTCTTTCAGCTTGACCTCGCTTATCTTCGGTGAAGAAGGGAGTAGGTTTCGTCGACCAATGGTCATAACCTCCAAACGCCACGAGGAGATAGCAAAGACATGGTTGAGGCTTCTTGGCTCCATGACTTTGGACCAAGATTCCATTCGTGCTCTCCTGGACTTCGATTTCACGATATTCTGCGAAATGGATGGCTTCCAGCTCAACTTCAATGCAGAAGGCCTGTGGAGAAACGTATGCCCCGACTTACCACTCAGAGCCGCAAATCATCATAAGTTCTGATAGCTCTTTCTCTAGGTTCCGAAGGCCGCGCATCCGAAGATCATTCGGCCCTATTCCTCTCCGCTCTTGAGGCTAATCAAACTCAATCCTAGGTTCGGTGATTGTTGCCAGCTTTATATTCTAGGTCGTGGAAGTCGACGAGCCATCGTTTTGATACAGCCTGAGTACGGATGTACCTTCTTTCGCTTTCGCTCCTTTTTCAGTCTTTTGCTACTCGATTGGCGAAGCTGGATTCAACATTACCACGAGTAGGCAGTTGCGTCATTCAACAATTCGAAAGAAGAAAATGATAGCAGAGCTTAGTCTGACTATTATACGGCACTCCGAGACTATCAATTCATATCTCCTTTTTTCTCCTTTATACAATCAATCACACGATGGCATTTAACCCGACTCACAAGGTTGTGAATTGGGCGGCCCTTACCGTGAGTCAGCACCTGGCGTCAACCTATACATGGTAGCTCTCCTCCAAACGTATGGTCATCATCATGCCACCAAAGACATTCACTATACCGACAAGTCATTTTAATACGTGTGTACAAGTTGTATGCTACAGTTGTACGGCACTGGATCGACCGAATCTTGCTTCCAGTCGTGTACAGCTGGCTAACATCATATTCATTTATCATCAATCATTGATGTTCTTTGATTCTTATCGCTCGGTGTATTACTTTATTGAACGATTTGATCTACGGATCTGCTAGCTGATATGACTCAGTATTGAGAAATCAAAGCCCAGCGTCTGGACCCCTTATACCTTCCTCCTTTCACTGCAGCTTCTTGTATTGAAAAGTTCAGTACTTGATACAGAAAAAAGACATGTCGGAGCTCGCAGGACCATGCCTCCAGGCACTCTCCTCTCTCACAGCCACTCAACTCTCGTTTATTCGTTCTCTCCCAAAAGCCGAACTCCACGCTCATTTGAATGGTTCAATCCCCCTTCCTATTCTGCAAGACCTTGCAGCATCATATGTCCCGTCCGCGTCAGAAACCACAGTGTCCAACGAAGCTGTCCAAGCTGGATTAAAGAAGCTCAAGACCGGTGTGACACTGGGCGGAATCGGTGATTTCTTCGGGTTGTTTCCTGCTATTTACGCATTGACGAGTACACCTGAGGCGCTGGCGCGCGCTACACGAGGCGTACTGGAAGCTTTCTTCCGCCTCGGGGACGGTTCCGTGCCGGAGTGTACGTACCTCGAGCTACGTACTACACCGCGCGAGACGCCGCATATGACACGAGAGGTCTACCTCCGGACGGTACTCACGACAACAGAGAAGTATCTCCAAGTGTTACCTCCATTACCTGAAATCCTATTGCACGAAGCATCGAAGAAGAGGATCGGCATTATCGTTTCTCTCGATAGGAGGATGAGTAAGGAGGTCATGAATGAAATTGTCAAAGTCGCCGTGAAGTTGAAGCAGGAGGATTTGGCTGTGGTTGGCATAGATCTGTGCGGGGATCCCAGAGCTGGAAACGTATCGGACTGGAAGGACATTTTTGAAAAAATCCAGGAGTCTGAGTTAGGTCTGACTTTGCATATTGCAGAGGTGCGAGCATGATGAAATAAGTCACTGTCTATTGAGGAGCTGGATGTGGCTGACCTTACCCCGGTCATTGGTAAACAGACGTTGGAGAACTCACCAGAAGAGACGATGTGTCTACTCTCCTATAAGCCCGACCGGTTGGGCCACGCCACATTTTTGGACGAGGAGGCGAAGCAGATTGTACTGAAAAACAAGACGTGCATCGAGATCTGTTTGACGTCGAACCTGTTGTACGTGCACTCCAATTCATTTCCCCCTCCCCCCTTGAGCGTGACATTATCCCACCCAAAGGTGCAAAACAGTACCCAACCTCGAATCGCACCACATACGTTATTGGCTCCGGCATCAGCATCCCATTGCTATTTGTGTGAGTCTCTTAATATACCTGGAACTCTCCATTGGTTGGAGGTACTTATTATAAGAATACATGCAGACGGACGATATCCTCCCATTCCGGAACTCGCTTACGGCGGAATACGCGTTACTCCTTGCGAAGACTCCGTTTGGATTCGGGTTGACAGAAGATGAAGTAAAAACCATTGCTGAAATGAGTCTAGATTCGAGATTTTTCAAGATGTAGCCCCGAGCGCTCCAGTGGCTAATCCAAATATAGTCTTTACTGCCTGTAACCTTTCATAAGAAAGATGGTGTTCTTGAGATTTGATCGCATGCCTCGTCAATTCTGTTTTTTTTGTTAGCGCGTAGTGATCTCTCGGTGCCTATCTACGGTCGGGCCCGTCCAACCTTTCGTCGTGAACTCCCAGGAAGAGAATATTGCCAGATAAAGTGCGTCCTATGTAAGTCCATATGCGAGTAAATGAGACAGTAGACTTCAGATTTCAAACACTCCCAATTTCCGAGCTTGTCGGTCTTCATATTACAATACTAGCTACGCCGCAAGAGTGAGCGTCCACGACCAAAAAGTACGTCCTATGTAAGTCCATATGCGAGTAAATGAGACAGTAGACTTCAGATTTCAAACACTCCCAATTTCCGAGCTTGTCGGTCTTCATATTACAATACTAGCTACGCCGCAAGAGTGAGCGTCCACGACCAACTCGGTAACCACTCCTGAAGCCATCTTTCCGGAAGTCATACCAACTGATCCCCTGCCCATGGGCCCCAGTTTCCGGGAGATTTATAATGAATAGTTATCTCTACTAACGTTCCTACTCGAAGTGGACTGGAACCAGTTGAAGCATGACATATTACAATGTGCATCAATTACCTACCCTTGATCATATCGGACCTCCCCGTGGCTCCGTGGCTATACCCAATCCGAGCACCATGACGCACCTGGAACGCTCTGGTTTATGGACCTCAGAGGCATAGGAGGCAGTGATTAAGGAACTCATTGTAAATTAAACTTCTCGCCAAGTATGTCCTGGTATACTTAAAAGTATACGGTATGCCAATTCCTCGATCTTTTCGGATCCCCACTTGAGAAACTTGAAAGTATACGGTATGCCAATTCCTCGATCTTTTCGGATCCCCACTTGAGAGAAAAAAATGATCCCCGGCTGTGTTTCGTATCAGTAGTCCCAGTTGTGCACGTAGATTAAGTCAGGGTGCAAGAGAATCAGCACAAGGCATGCCACCTCGCTCAACGGGTTCAGAAAACGGAGGCTTACGCTGTAAGCACTTGCAGGACAATAATGAACGTCGGCGAAGCGGCTGCCCGTACTAACTTGCAGGACAATAATGAACGTCGGCGAAGCGGCTGCCCGTACTAGTCCCCAAGTCTTCAACGGGGCACTTGAATCGCGCAGTATAGGGACGGTCCAAAGACGATCAGGGCGTGTATCCATTGAATACGGATGCAGGATCGCCTACGCGTCTAAGGGTAGAACCACGGTGAAAATTGAGTTTAAGGATGTTGAAGGGTACCAGCCCGTCGAAGAAGGAAGGACTTGTAATTAATCCTAATGCAGCCTAATCCTGTCCTTTATGCAGACATGTTTCCTAGCTTCTCTCCGGAATGCGGGAAAGATGTGTTGGCTGGAACATGCAGGCAGGAACTAAGTAGTGGGCCGGAGGTGACTAGAAACAAACTGCACGTGAGCGCTAACACAAACCGTCCAACACAGGCATGTTGCCACCAAACACCCACCTCCTTCACGCCATACTAGACCCTTTTTCCACAAATCCCATGCTCTTCCTCGGCGACGGCTCGTGATACTACGACCTCTCAGGGCTACAGATACCCGAGTTTTAACCTCAAGGCCTCATGTCAAAGGGAATAACACCGTTGCCTCGTGTCTAAATTATGTCAAAATGCATGGGAAAACAGATGTGTCTGCCGTTTGCGCTCGCTGCTTCCAAGGACTCTTCCCTCCCTTTCTGTCTCAATCGCAAAGTCCAGCTCCCCTTCTGTCCATCTTCTACTGGCCGATGACGGAGCTTGCCTGACTCAGTGCGTGATGATGGGTACAGATATATATTTGACATGAGAGACTCTCGACTGCGCCATCTGAACGGAACAGTGGACTTAAAAGCAACGTGGACTGTAGCTATGATTATCATATTTCAGCTCTCTTGAGGGAAGGCGTGTTTAAGCGATGCTAGGTCTCACATTGGATTGACTAAGGGGCACACATGCGTAGGTGGCCAATTTGATGGGCCAGCTACAAGAATAACAAGCTCATCGGTGGAGACATGCATAGTGGCGGCTACAGAAATTTGTAACCATTGACAGTCCACGTCTGGTACTCTTCACTGGTTTGTGGTTCGGGTCCATATTCGGTTTAAGGTTTTGGGTTGGGCCTTTAAGCTAAATGTGTCGATGGATACCTTCCATCCACCTCCACCTCCGTCCTTCTGTCATGCTCCTTGGATCTGACTTGTAGACAAGAAGCTACCATGCTTTCACACTCGACTTAACGAGCGGCCTTGTACGAGACATGATGATCTATTGAAAAGAGTCGGTCGCCCGTCTTCTTATTCGGCGTTCTTTGCCAGGATCAAGCTTTGCCACAGGGATACGTTCATCTCCCTCAAATACGACTCTGGATGATTGTGGGGTCTCGGCTACCACTCAGCGAAATTAGTTAATGTCTGTTGAAGGCTGAACAGAGCTACTCAATGACATTCAACAATCACATCCTGTCAAATATGTACATCTCTTGATTCCAACATTAATCCTATCCGGTCCTCACGGCGTTCCGTTACCTATGGATGACATGACGTGGCGCCTCAGACCATTTCAGAAAGTTATCCGTAAGATAGAACGAGCCCTGGGTACTCAAGCAATGTCTGGACTTCAAGGTCGACTTATGTCCATGTCAACCTTATACACACGTAAACCATTACAGTATGACCTGAAGTCATGTCTCGCTGTCCTGTATATACTTTTTGTTTCTGATCCCATCAACCATCAAGACTTGACTGCGAACTGACAGCGAAGATTTCGTATAGAACGCTGCGACTTATTCTTGACATAGACTCTGTCTATTGCCTCCGTTCCTTCTCGATATTATTGGCTATTCGCCGTTCGCTCCAAACGTCGTCTGGCGATCTCGCTCTCACGCAAAGGTAAAACGAAGAGGGACTCAGAAGATTCCCTCGCGCTGCAAATCAGTGATTACGATGCAAAGCACCGGTTGCCTGGCTCGGACTGGACCTAACTTCCACTGACCCCGGTGAATGTATCTCTCATTGCTGGACGGATGCCCCGATTCTGCGAGCAGCAAATTTCTAAATATTTACGAGGGACGATTGACAAAGTATGACGTCCTTGATCTAACGATCTCTTCAAATGGTATTGGCCTAGCGACAAGGATCACTGCGCCTTTTATCTGTACTATGGAGTTAAATCCAACGACGATTTGGGGTACGGACACATCCTTCAGAGACCACACAAATAACGCTCGCGGACTTTCAAAGTCTACTCTTGATCCCCCTCGTTGCAATGGTAGTCCATCGACCCCGCGTCTCCGAGAACACCCAGGATCTGGGACGAGCTCATTTAGCCTTTCTGGTCCATTCCTAGCCAGGGGAGTGGACAGCATGTGACTTACGGGCAGGCAAAAAGGGATGGAGCGGTGTCTCGTAATGGTCGTCCCATCGATAACGATAACACAAATCCGTGCGTCCGTCAGCGTTAGATCGCCAACTTGTTAGTAGCTTGTCTCGCCGTCCGATAGATCTTTCGGATCAAGATCTGCTTATTTTCCTTCTATAAATGACCGCCATAATTTCGCCACTTACTCCTAGGCGACAAGCCTTTCCTCAGCTTCATTTTTCTTGTTCTTTCTCTCTCTCTTTTCGCTACTGCCATGGGTGTTGAGATCGTCCGCCTCCAACAAGGTGATGGTAAGACGTTTCCTCGACAGGGGGGTTAGTTTGATGCCGCTATTACCGCTGTGAAGTGCCTCAGTACCTCTGCTATAGACCGAGTCAAAATCAACTACACTGGTACCCTCCTCGATGGAAAGAAGTTCGACTCGAACATGGATCAGTAAGTTATTCGTTGCTTTCGACCTTGATTTTCGCTCTCATGCTTGAGATACCCACATTCAGCGGCAACGCACCTTTTGTGACGCAAATCGGTGTTGGAAAAGTAATCAGAGGGTGGGATGAAGGTTGTGCTAATTTTTCGTCACTCTCAGCAGCCTTGCTTATGCTGTATAGGTGTTTGCAGACTTTCAAAAGGCGAAAAGGCGCTGTTGATTGTCACGCCTGACTATGTAGGTCGATTTTCCACGACCCTTGATCCCTCGAGCTCATCATCCTTTTAATTAAGGCGTATGGTTCACGAGGCTTTCCGCCATTCATCCCACCCAATGCCACCCTCAAATTTGAGGTCGAGCTTCTTGACGTTGTATGATTTTTTACTTGGGATTTATGCTGTTTTCTTCTTCTTCTTCATCTTTTGGGCTTTGGGGAGGCGTAACTGGCGCCTCCATTTTTCCTTACTCAAACTGCTGTTATGTTCCTCACTGACGACGCACCTAACGACACATTTTCATTAGCTTTCGTTTCTCATGGCACATACCAATTTTACTTGCACTATGCACTATAGTTCCTGTACATTTACTTCCTTGTAGATTTCTCACACACTGCACTTCACAAGTACGGACATCTCGTAGCACCGCATTAATCCGATTCTAAGTTGTTCAAAGCGTGTTATCTGGCTACCTGAACCCCTTTTCGCAACAGTATCGGCGAAGATTCGTTTGGCTGCAATCCCGGATCCGATCATGGCCTCATGTTGCTGCTGTATTGAATGTTATTCATGGCCCGAAAGGAGATGAGGTCAATCAGGGAATAGACAGCATATTAACGCCTCAAGGCCCATGATGGCAAAGGCACTCCTTGGATGTCGATCATTGGGTCAGGCGGGCGATGATTATGTGCGTGGCGAAAACTATGCCCTCCTCCGTCGAGAGTACGATATTGAACTATCAATCTTTCCTCCGAGTCAGGCCTCATGTCGCATGATATGGCTGCTTCTGCGATTGGGGTTAACGGAGCCGCGATGGCGAAAGTATGGCCTATTTTACTGAGACCAGAGCCGGAGATCGCCAACCTACTTCCCTCTCGCTAAATTAGGAGACGTCATGGAATCTCTGATATTCTTTAAAACAGAACGATAGAGCTTGCACACATGGAAGGGGTATATCATACACCGGCCTCTTTCCTATTACCTGTGATACTGGTTTTGGTCTATGGGACACCCATCGGATAGACCGCCGGATAGTCGCAATGAGAAAGTGATTTCACTGGACGCGAACTTTATGACAGGATTCTATACACCTTATACCAGATGTCTTCTAACCGGTGGTGGATAGGGGCCATATGATGCCGCCGCAAGTTGTAGATAAATTGCATAAACTGCTATGCAGTGGTACTTGTGGTACCCCTGCTAAATGGAACAAACTCATTACCCACATACTTTAAATGAAGATCGTATCTCGGTGATAGTCACTTCAATGCCTTCCCGTGTGGCGTCGCTCAATCACGAATGGCCTGTTCCGGACACTCTGTAATGAATCTTCAGGCTCAATTATTGGAGACCACTTTACTGGTAGCGAACGGTCTTTCATTCTCCGTGTCTGGTTTAAAGTCCTGGACACTTATCCAGCGGGTGTAACTTTCAAATGACCGCAGAGCAGCGATATAGTAAATGTAGTGTCGCTTCCATTGCAGCATCATACGGACGCGAGGGCATATTAGGCAGGTATAATCAAGGATGGAATGGAAAATTCCGATTTGAGTTCATTGTTTAGGATCCTGCCGAAGTCTTCTTGTCTACTTTTGTCGCTTCATTCATCAAAATGAACAAAGGTTCAGGCTACTGGAATTTGATTCAAGTCACCCGGCTCTTGCAAATGGTTAGTGGTGCATTCTATCTCCAGGCGTTCTCGCCAGTTACTTACGTATTACTTAGTCACCAGTGGGGACCTGCATTGCGCATTGTGGCCGTAGGTTGTCATAATAATGATGTTCTCTGACGTGCAGGAAACCAACTCTTCCCTTGAACGTGTTTTACGAACATGGAAACCTTAAAGAGATGCATAATTCTTCATAGCTGAATTCATGATTCTGTGCGAAGACATTCGAGAAGCTCCGTCGAGCGGAGGAAATTGACCTGGCGATTTTCTGAGATCAGTCAAGATCTTCTTTATCAAGCTTCCGATCTAGTGACGAAACTCAGGTTCGAAGCTTCAGGAGCTTCTGTACAATTCTGGATATGGTAGGAAAGCACAACTAGACGTATGAGGTGTCTTCAAACCTAGTCTCGTGGCAATGATCTAAACCCATGTATCTTACTTCTTGGAGCGATGCTCAGCGAAAATGGTGCATGCATTTCTTTTTCCGGTCTGAGCGGTGAAAATGAGGTCTGTAACTGCGGAATTAATCAAGGCAAACTCGCTTCTAGTCGCACCGGCTGAAAGAGTCACTCGGATGACTCGGAAGTGCTGTAAATCGAACTGTCTCGAAGAATTTGGTGGAGTAGGAAATCCATTTTTGTGATTCTTCAAGTTTCAGGCTTGAGGTTTGAGAAGCTATGAAGTTGGATCGGACATGAGTAGCATAACGACTGCTTTATCCGCGAGGAATTTGGCCACTGGCAGAACAACACCGTTACCTACGGAATCACAAATATCACTATTTGAATCGTCATTGATAATGCTAGGATCTACTTTTAAACCGAGGAGATGGTGAGAGCAAGTCGATAGACGCAAAACAGACCGCATGGTTCAAGAAATGGGGTGAAGAGATGCAATACCATCCAGGCGCTCTCCGATTTGTTCCGCTGCAGCCCTGGGGCATGTCTGTTATAACTACTAATTGCAATGAAGATCAGGCATCCCACCATCAAAAAGCGCTGCAAGTCAATGATCCAGTATTTATGTACTTGATTGTCGCCGATATCGATAAGGAGTAATAAATCACAATATTTCGTTTCTGATTGCTCATAGTTCCACGCTGTAGATGTAGAATAATGAAATTGAATCGATAAATAGGATCATCAGGCATTCCTCGATCCTGATGTAGCGTAGGTCACATTTGATCGAGTTTCCACTCAGGCAAGTCCTCTTCACCGAGGGAACGGCACAAAGCCGGATATATAAGCACCACATACGGCGGGCGTACGTTTCTCTACGATCATTAATCAATCACATTGGCCCTTCACTTATATACGGCTTTTCGCTACCATGGTGAATTCCCTGCCCTGTTTGACTCGTTTGCGGGCGATCGTACTGATTCTGACATTAGACAGGGCATCACGATCGATGCAATAAGCCCCGGCGATGGAAAAAACTTTCCAAAGGCAGGAGGTACACGATGAAGACATCATCCCGTATTTACGCTTAATCACTTTATATTATCGGTTCGTGTATGATTGTCAAAACAGGGTAGCCACTCATTATGTTGGCACGTTGGCAAGTGGGAAAAAATTCGACCCTAGCCGAGATCGGTCAGCAGATGGAAAACGATTCGGTGCAACTTATTCTTACTGACTTCGACAGAAATGAACCATTCACTACGGTGATCGGCCGTGGCGAAGTCATTCAAGGCTGGGATGAAAGTGAGTGAGTGTTGAGAGCGGTCGACGCCGCATCATTTCGTTCTGAAGGACGCTCTGGGTTTACGTAGGTGTACCTCAGCTGTCGCTGTGCTGGAAAGCCAAGTTAACCATCATTGCGGACTACGCACTTGGCAGAATTTGAGTTAATTCCACTTTCTCCGCAGTCGAGAACGGACATAGACTGATTGACCGTCGTTCACCAGTTTGACGGTCCTTCGTGTTAATAAGTCAAGAACCATGGGAGAGTTTGCGATGAAGATAAGCTGCTAGAGCTGGTATTTTATTCGCATCTTTATAGATATTGCTAATTCTCAACCTTCGGTTTTTTATGAATAAGTACCGCTAAACTAATACTTTACAGGTGTTGCGAAGCTCACCAGACAACTGTGGGCGCACGGAAATGTCTCAATTGATTGTCTCTCGTCAGAGGGAACCCAGGGAATGGTGCGGGAATCCTGAGGTATTGTTCTGCTTAGAGCACTCTCATCGCTTAGCCGTATGACATGCACGGTGCTCTGACGTTGGAATCAGCTCATTTTCTCGTGTACTTGCGAGTACTTGGATCTTACTAGCAACTCAACCGCGCCAGAGGGAAAGGGTCTTATTCCCAGGGAGTCGAGAAAGTGACTGCAACTACTCAGTGGTTGTCGCGATATACAAAACCCAAGTAGCTGCTGCTCATAAGTGGAGGTCCTGAAAAACTGTGGAAGAAAAACTCACTTTATTTCGTGTTGTCATATACTGAAGCACGTTAACGGAGGTCAAACAGAACTTCAATAACGGGTTTAGACCACTTTGTAAGCGCTGGAGATGACGTTGAGCGCCCAACATGAACGGGTGGGTTGATTCGGACTCATAACCCTGCGAACCCCTATCTTGCTCAACACCTGAATACGAGAGAAGTTCTGAAAAGAAACTTAATCAACGGCTGCCAATGAACGACAGCTCGCCAGTGACCATACCGATAGATATGATCGTGCTGCCGAGTTCGGTCAATGTACACGCGACGACTGCGATAAGAAAGTATGACGCTTACCTCTCATCTGAAGGATACCAAGGGATCATAGGCCACAAAGGTTACTGCTGCAGCTTGTTTAGGTAAGTCAGCAGCGTGAATTAAGGGACCAGTCATTATCTTTACGGTAATTACAGCGCCGTAAACGGGCAAGGCGTTCGCATTCGGCTCTCACGAAATCAGGCCCCATTCGCGAGGAAGACAAGAGGGCTAAGAAAAATCAGATCGCCTCGACTCTAGCGTGGGCTTGGAACGACTTGAATTGGCGAGTTGTCGGATAAATTTGAATCAGCCGCGTAAACATTTGTTATAAAAGGCAACAGGGTCACCGGGCCTTTTCTCCATCACGGGCAACTTGGTTGGCATTCGAGGGTGAAAGTCGTCAATATATGTCCATGAGGCATGCTCTATGATGTGCGGTCAATTTTTGTTCGTCTTGGCAGAAGTGCCAGTTGCCACAAGCTATGATAACTCTAGTTTTGAAGCCATGACAATCGCTAGAGAATGTCATGCACTACCATCAACTTAAGCATTACAAACGGGCGAACGAAGAGTGGTTGCAATCACGGAGCTCACTATGATTGTAGTTTGATGCTTCTGTCGTTTCAGTACTTCAACGCTGTCAACCGCTAGCAATATGAATTCCTACCACCGCCAATGTTTGTTGATAAACGCGGTTGTTCCAGATAGTCGTCTAACGACATGAGTTCCGACTATATTCTTATAGGCTCAGAATTGAACTACTTTAGGGCGAAGTGAGTTCTAGCCTTACCTGTCACTTGGCGTTGATTTACTGATCAGCATCTATTTAGAGCTCGATCTTATCTTGAATGGAAAGATATTCCCTTCAAGAAAGGTGAGTGGAATGTATTCGAGGCAATGACTGGGCCTTACATAGAAGTGTAGTATTGCCATCACCCCAGGTGTACCAGAAAGTTATCCTGCCTCTCACAGGCGTTGCGTCCATCCCAGTTCTGGTTCTGCCAACCAGCCCTCCGACTGCGATTCAAAACACGTCAGATCATCCGTTACGTCAAAACTCGTGATTCCTAGTAATCCGAAAGTAACATTCGTAGCAGTGTTGGTTGAGATACTCATAGACCGATGGCTCGGAATTCAAGGTGAGATGAGCCTGTGTGGTGATCACGTCGATGACAGGAGTATTATCGGCAATTAGGAAAGTATTAGATGGCAGGGGAAGGCGCATTCGAGGAGCAGACAAAGTGGGTTTTCGTGGAGCTGGGAGAGGATGTAATGTTGGGAGCAAAAAGACTTCGATGGAAGGAAAAGAGAGTGCTGGTAAACAGGTTCGTTCCAGTGGCTCAAGCTGACCAATTGTCATGAACTCGCTGATACACAGCCGTGGCTAACTAACTTTCCCAGGGAGGGAACCACAAAGGAGACCACAGCCATACGGGAACAATTTTTGATTATCCTTCATCACCTCACCAACCATTTCGCAATGCATCAGTTCGCGTTGGGAGACCGTGTATCATTAGCGGATTTCTCTCTTTATGCGTTCATCTACGTCCACCTCCATCACAATCCCGTGCCTGGATACATTCTCAAAACGAGGTATCCCCTGGTTGCTGAATGGACAGAAAGAGCAGAGGGTTTGGGGAGAGCAGGCTCTGCCTATGCAGATGTGGTCAAATTGAATGACAATGGTGAATGGGTAGTGGACTGGCCGACAGAGGAGGATAGGGATATCCCAACGATCATTAAACTCCTCCTGTCATTATTATTGAAGGACTATATTCCCCTCGTATCCGATGCGATGAAGATAAATGATTCCTTGACGGCAGGAAAGGCGAGCCATCAGTGCAAAATCTAGAGTGGCAACATCTCCTAAGAACCGTGGGTGAACACGTATTCCGGTTACATTCCGGCAAACCGGAACTTGTTGCGGGAGGCAAACGAGCGATTCATACTCATGGCACCTGGATGTTGCAGGAAGCCATCCGCGAACAGTATGACGGCGTGGAGGGGTTATACGAAGAGGCGATCAGAAATTTGGTAGGAACAGACGTCGCTCAGTGGGATTGGAAGAACTGTGTGGATTTTATAAACAGGGGTCATTGGGTTTTGAATAAGGAGACGAATTTACTGGTTGGGAAGCCCAGGAGGAAAAGGAATTCTGTTAAACTTTGATTATGGCAAGGAGGCCAACGATGCGTTTGGTGTATTCATTGACAGTTTGAAGTGTGCGTATTTATGACAAGTGCTTGGTATCAGAATCGATTGTAATCGAGTAGCGCGTCCTCTTGCAAGATGGCCATTCATGAGCGTATCGTCGCTTGAATAGACGTCGTCTCTCCAACCTTGCGCTCCGCCGTAACTAAGTAGATATGGTGAGTACAGGAATTTGAGTTGTCAAAGGCACAAGCATACCCCAGGTCCTTCGGTCCATTGGACACTGTTGCTTCGATGCAGCTGTACCCAGCCATTTGAGGAGACAATGCAAGTGGAAGACATGCGTACATTCTCCCCAGACTGAACGAAACCATCAGATTGGAAAAGTCGTAAGAGCGAAGTATTATTCCTTACTGAGTGGGCAATCATCTCCCGGCATTTTACACGACGGACAACACCCTTCGAACGGAACTCGACAAATACCGCAAACATCGCCCTCTCCATCTGCATCATCGGGATCAGAATTTCCCGTGTCCCATCGCCATTGCGCTACTGCGTGCCAGTGCTTGACAGTGACTTTCATAGTGGCTTTCGAGAGATTACGAAGAAAAGGTCGAGGATGTTGATTAATTCAAGTAAATGTGTGGGGCCGAGTTCGGTTAAACAGGGATCCTATTTGGCTCTATGTACGCGTCGTGACGCGTCCGCTGTTCACCATGACCTGATCAAATCAAGGGCGTATCCAGATCGTGGTACATCCGAAGCAAGTAAGGAACCTGTCTCCTGATGTGGTTACTCATTGATTTTTGATTAGGAACATGGATGATCTGCACGTTCAGAAAGAAATTGCTGACAAGATTGAGACCCTCTCAAAAGTAGCAGATCTTGTTGATGCCAAAGACGTCTCATTCGAAAGGCATATACGAGTACCAGTCGCCGATACACCAGCGCTAATGAATGACAAGACAGTATAACCTCCGAAATTGACGCCCTATCCGATGAAGCACTGTTACTTCAGCTATCAAATAATCGACTAGCGTTCATCGAAGAAGAGCTGATATCAGATCTCGCTTCTGCATCGCATGAACTTCATTTGATAACGGAGTAAGTTATGATATACCGTGCATGTAGAATATTTTAGCTCACGAAAAAAGCTGGAAAGAGAAACTAGAGTCTGAGCTGGCTTCCTCGGAAACCCCTGCTGGTCTTGAACGAAAACGAGAGGCGTTAATCAGAAAGGCGAAAGAGCTCAATCAAGAACATCAGCAAATGATGGTATGTGTTGCTTGGACATACTGATTCACTGGATTTGATTTTTGCCGCCAGAAAGAATCACAGGATAAACCGCCTATTACTATCACGCAGCTCCTTAAACAGAAGGAAAGGCTCGCGAAGAAGGAAGAGGACCTCAAGGTTAAGAAAGCCAAACTCAAAGCCTTTCAAGGCTTACCTCCAGTATGCGTCCATTCGATTGGCCTTTTTCTTCTTTCATTCATAGTCTTCCTTGGCAGAATCTAGAGCTAGCAAGACATGAACTCCTCCAAGCACAAGAAGAACAGGCGAAACTGTTCCAGTTGCGCGAAAGGCTACTTGGGTCGATGGCAAATAGTATTCCATAAGTAACATTTCGTTCATCCTAACATGTTCGACCTCGTTACAATTGTACACATCGAATACATGAAGTTCGGCAAGGCAGTCGTCACCTAATAGTACAGGCATCCCCATGTTGTGCAGTAATCGATCACCAAGTAGCTGGCCTTGGGGTGACCATGAGCATCGAACGGGTCATCCTTCTTAGCTTTTGAATCGTCTTACCCGAATTTCTCTCCATCAGCCAACTGACGAACAGGTATGGCGTTTCCATCAGCGCCATTCACGAACACCTTCATTGTGAATCGTTAAGTGATATGATCATGTTATCAAAACATCACTAACCGTATTACTGTACCCCATTGCCACGTCAGTCGCTCAAATTACGAAGTAATACGAGGAAAGCAAAATTACTCACCCCCACCACTTGCCCAATGTATTCTCACCAATCTAGAACCAGAGATCATTAGTTCCATGCTTAACGCCTGGCAGAGGAATCACTCACGGCTCCGTTCCTCGGGAATTGCAAGCTGTATCATGCTAGTAAGCCTACTGCAAGAAAGATAAGGCGCTTGTCGTACCAGAAGAATATGATTACAATAGAAATTGCGACACCAGAATCCAGAGCAGCAGAGAGTACATCTACCAGACTTGTTACTATCCTGCCAACAAGTAAATGACTGGGCTTACAGTTGTACTTGGTCCACCAAGAGAAGTGACGCCTAGCCAGAGCCTGTGAGATGAACCAATGTTGAACAAAGGAAGATGTCAAACCGTCGAACAACGTATTGGAAGATGAAACCGACAGCGCTAGATCGAAAGGAGTTGTTAAGATACTCACAGCGGAGAACTGAGAAGACAGGACTCACGCCCAGGGGACATAGTTGATAGCAGTAGCGGGAGGGATGAGACCAGTTCCATTGAAAATGACGGGGCTATTTCAAGCCTGAATCTACGTTGAAGTTAATCGCTGTATAAACACTCACAAGCTATTTTCCATCAGTTCGTGCAGCAGCGAGAAAAGAAGACGTTCACTTACTTGACATATTTCAAGAAACTATTGGGCCACTTTTTGCTCAGGACCCATGGGATAACGGGTGCCACGGCGCCGACGAGGAAGAAGAAGAGAAGTGCTATAACTCATGTCAGTCCATTTCACCACTTATAACAAGATTCTCATCCATACGACTGTGCGTAAGACAATCAGCTCAATAAAATGGTAAGTTCGAAGTGATCGAGCCTTACTAGTATGTCTGTCCCTTGGAGAATTGAAGTCCGGGGCCAATGACACCTAACCCATCGCTCAGATAGCCAGATTAGGCTGGTCGCTGAAAACGCACCCCACTAAATACGAATGAGCTGGATGTTATGCGAGAGAATATGGGGTACGCACGATGATACTTGCTGTGCCGAAAACCTCTGTGCTCGGACAAATAAACCTGAAAAAAGAGTAATGAGGAATCAAGGTCCCGAGGAGGATCAACCTTGACTTACCCATCTCTCTGATGAGGGTCACACATGTTCCTAAAAAGTACGGTTAGAGGTAAGTGGTGTTTAATACCATGCGGCAGCAATGTACTCAATATTGGTGAACATCCAAGCTTGTACACCAAGCTGAACAGTTCCTGCAACAACGGCTGCCAGTACTTGAGCAACGAACATAGTACGAGGAGGAACTAAGCCACAAATCAGTTGTGCGATAATGACATCATGGATGAAAAGACAAACTCTTCATGTAATGACCAAGCTTGAAGTCGGAAGTGAACTGGAGAGCTTGCGCCATCGTCTGAAGTGTACATCAGGAATATGCATAAAGGGAAACTAGTAGAAGCGCACGATATAACCCCAGGTCTTGAACATCATCATTGCAACAGGGCGCCCAGGAAGGGCGTAACCAATGATGAGCTCAGTGATAACACTGAATAAAGATACTTGAGAAACGATTTCAGGTTATCTGAAGCTTAAACTTACTTCAACCCAACCTGCTGGTTGGTAATTGCTTGAATCATACCAATGGGAATGACATAGGTAAAGGCTAAATTGATTACCTGAGCATGGCTATGCACCGACTTCGATGTACAAGAATGAGCTCACCAATGACAAGCGCAAGGACAAATGCCCAGACCGGCATTTGACTTGGCCAAACCTCAATACTGATTATACCCAATGCGAACATCGACGCGAGAACAATCAGATACCACCATTCAGGCACTGAACATCAATTCAAGGGTCAGGATAAGACAGCTCTTTGCAGATAATATTGGACCCCAGGCGGCATTACCTTGGGGATAGCGGGCCATTAAACGTGCATGAATATCAGCTTGCTCGTGCAGGGAGCGACGAGCCTGGACCCAGATCTGCTTCCTGAAGTACAGGAATGCGTGCATCAAAGTAGCTGTAATCGAGGCAAAGGACAAGCTACCAAAAGCCTTGAGTTGATCATTTACCAGACGGAAGAACTGGCGCACCCATATGTAATTGCAAAGGTTGTCCTAGAAAAAAATAGACCATGAGTCCACCTGCAGACAGAGTTCTGGGAACGATATGCTCACGAGAGGAAGAGAGGACTATAATTGCGGTAAGCCTCGGCATCGAAAGTGGCTTCAGGGGTGAGGATACGCGTGACATTGTATTCGTTGCCCGTGTTATCATAGGAAGTGCGGGATGAAATGCTACAGCAAGTCGATCAATGCCCGTCCCTCGAGGTCCGAAGATAAGCGCTGGAGACTCACGGCATGTACTCTCCGTACCAAGTGTTGGTAAACTGCGGATATCATCAGAATATGCTCCTTTACAGGGGACATGAATTGGCTCACGTGGAGGATAGGACAGAGTATCCCTGTCAGAAGTATCTCAGCCGAAGCCAGAAGGGCGGAGGGGATATCTTACAAAAGAAGAAGACGAATCCAGCGAAAATGTTCGCCTCAGCCCACCCTAAGAGATGGTTTCAACGGGTGTTCAACGTCAAGCATTATCGCAAGACGTACAGGGAGTAGCAAGAGGCGAGCCAATGTAACTATAAATGTTTGAGAAAACAATCCAAGAGATAAAATTATACTCACGCAATCTGACTCCAATCAAATGTGATGACAGACATTCCCTGCAACGCCGGGGTCAAAAGTCTGTAGGAACCGCCATGAAAAAGCTCACCATCCCATGGATGTAGCTTCAGTGACAACCATTTCAGTAAAGAATGAACACTCAGAAAAGTGTAACCGTACCCAAATAACTGAGCAATGGCTAAGGTCACGCAGTGTTGAGCGATGCTTTGTTCGACGAAACATGGGAAACTCACTGGGATTGTCTGGCCTGATCCAAGTGACCCAAGAGAAGTAAGAGAGTGCCTGGACTACACAAAAGTAATCATCTCAGCCGAAGATTACCAGAGGTTCAGAAATTACCCCACTCACAAATATATCCCGGGAAGAAATCTACATAAACGCCCAATCAGTACGTGACAATGCTTGGCGCTGAAATAAAATAAGCTTACACCATGCGAAAGAAGCAATAAATCCGTAGATAAAGAAACGTTCTCGACTGATACCGCCTCGCGTGCCGATACCAGCGTATTGCTGGGAATGCAGGGTATTGAACAGAGCGCAGTTAACAAGGTTGAGTGGCCAAATCATAGAGGGTGGCGAGACGAGGAACCGCTTTGCGACACCGCCAATCGAGAAACCAATAAGTTGAGTTGACATCACGAGAAACCATTGATCTGTAGATGAGAATAAGTGTGAGCGCTAAGAGTATATTTGGATAGAGATAAGGGAGTGGAGATTGGCGCTCCCACGCACAGCTGAAGTTGTAGATCTGGTTATAGTATACACGCTGGACCGCTATGATGTCTGTCGCATATGCGGATTGCCAGCCAACAGTAGCCTGGGAGTCATAAGCTTTCAGACCGTTCTCTCCTTATCTATCGGCTTACCATGATCTGAAAAAATGTCACCGATAAGCAAACTTCAAACAATTCTATGGGAGCGTGGGTAATAGTGGCTCACCGTGACCAAGACATGTTCCTTGACCGTGAAAGGCCCTGGATTAAGCCTCAGACCGAAGATTGACCAGTTCGGTATAAAGGCCGCGGCAGCGCGACCGATAGGGAATGACAGCAGCTGGGCGACGATGCCGGTGATAGTGACGGAGGGGAAGCGGAAGAAGAAGAATTGATTCAAACCCGGAATGAGGATAGCCCAAATCAAGCCAATGATCCAAGATCGCAACGTGGATACTGGCATGGTTGGATCATCTGTGTTGGCTACAGCAGAACGGACCTCGGGATAGGGAGACTCGTCATCGAAAGTGATATGCTCCTTGTCCAGGTTGGGGTCATCGAATTGGGCACCGGTCAAGTCCTAAAATGAGGTGAGCTGAGACGTCAAGGAAGCTGATAACATGTTCCGTACCGCGATGTGACTGTCTAAGTGAACGAGCAGCGTTGTCAATTTAAATATCATTAGAAATATCAAAAATATCGCTTACCATCAAGAGCTTCAACTGGTACGCCTTCCTCAAGCCTCTTTTCATCATCCACAGAGTTCTTGCTGGAGTGCCGTTCATGGGCCACCGCATAGTGAGGGGTTTGTTCAGCCATACCGCCTGGTTGTGGGACTGAGGATGTCCTTGGGAGACTGGAGTCTTCATGGAGCGGAATTTATAACCATTCCGTCTAACCACCGGCGAGTGAGACCCTATTAGTCTGTTCAATCCCATGAGCTTCTTCCACATGAGAGCACCTACTGAAGAAATAAAGTTCACATAGCCGGAGGTAGATTGCACCAAGTGACCAGTGCCGGATAGATATCAAGCGGCACAAGAACGATTTACATTCAGATGGTTCCACAACCCATGAGATTCAGGCAACAGGTCCGTGAATTTGCCCGCAGTAATTGGTGGCCGTAAAAATGCATCGGAATCCAGGAATCGCAAGAAGCACATGGGATTGGGACTTGCACATGTCAGGATGAGGAGATCGAGGTCTCATGCAGGCTAAGAATAACTAGTGGCTATAGGAGAGGCGATTTATTGGCCGAATAAGACTGGTGGTGACATTCTGAGATGCAGAGAATCCCGCTGGTTAAGAGGATCTTGTTGAGGCACCTTCTCTGGGGATGTCCGTAAGTGTAACATTAGCTTCAGGAGAGGACCAATTCCGCGGGTTGGGCAAAATTGCTGATGCATTTGCCATTCCTCGTAAAACGCCTATACACCGGGCCGCTGAGTCGGTACGGAATTCGTATTGTTGAAATTGTACTGAAACGTTATCAAAGATTCCAACCTTATTGTGATTGTATTGAATATTTATCGTGATTATCATGGTAAAGCTTCAATAAGTCACGTGGGATATTGACTCGCCTGCCCAGTGTATAAACAGTGCTACATTGATATTGACTCGCCTGCCCAGTGTATAAACAGTGCTACATTAATATTGTCTCTACACCTGAGTTGTACTGACAGAAGTCGAAGGAATTTTGAATAAATGGCGAGACCCAATGTGTTGAGCAGGCTTCAGCATAAATTCTGGATCTTAGTCGAGTTCAGAGGAGTTGTTGCTGAAGGATTGACAGATGACATCACCAGGGATACCTCATCTACAAAGGTCGGGTGGGCATTGAATATGGACATTCGAGCTCGGCTGATAGGAATAGAAAATACTGGCGTAGAGCACCTGGCGAGGAACGAATCAGGTGCGATTTCTCGTGCCGTGACGTGATCGGTCAAGGTCTATTGTCCATACACGTAGCCGAACCATCTCTTCTATATACACATATTTCCACCTCTCCGCTCGTCCCCAGTCTCGCGTCGAGGCTATAGACATATTCTTTAAATTTCCCCCCCGCCATTACCCTTTCCTTCTTACATCTTCATTCATTTTCCCAATACATCAAGATTCGTAACTCAAAGACCTAACTCCTATCACTCGATTAGCCATACCGCACTGTATATTACAACATGTAGCAACATAGGGAACCTCCTCCACGCGGTGAAGCATCGAGGGAATGCTAGGGCGACCCGTCCGCATTCCTCTCTTCGGCTGCACAACCTGGTGTTTGGTGACCTCACCGGTCCCAAAACCACCACTCCCAACCTCTCTCGCGTAGAGAGAGTTTTTCTGTTCGGTAATCCAAGATCCTCTGCCACTTTACTGTCACAATTCGGCACGAGAGCATAATTCAAACTGCAATTATTGCGCGAGAGAGAAGTAGTGTAAAACTAACTTCCGAATCGTTAGAAGACTTCTTCAGCTTGGCATCTATCGTTTTGACATTATATTCGCTGCGCTAGGTTATGGATCTTGCTTGGGAGGGCAAGAATATTGTTGAGGGTATATAGAAATATCGTATAATATTGTCGAAGACTAACTGGAGACTCGAGTCGGCCCCCTGTTTTGAGCGGGAGATGAGAACGACGGGAATAAAATGGACTACTACAGTGATCAACCGTCATTCTGTACACCCAATCAAGATGATTTTTTTCTCAATGTGAATTAGGACAAATCCTGAGTACAACTATATAATACTATAGAGAATAGTAATATGTATCATCGAGCCAGCTATTAAATATGACTATACAGTGACTAAATTTTGTATGTTTTTTCGAAGATTTGGCGCCGAAAAGTGGTGAAAAC
>KQ962826.1:68158-88639 GCA_001563735.1 Leucoagaricus sp. SymC.cos
CTTTCTTGTCTTTTTCAACTTCAAAGCGCCGTCGCCCGGGTTTGGCGACCTCGTCTGGTCCGTCTTGTTATTTGTCTCCACAAACCCGCTCCTAACGCTGCCTTGTTCCCAGCCCGACAGTCCCTTTCTAAGTCTTTCTTTTCTTTCTCACAAAACCCCAGCATGCTCCGCCATCCAATTCCTGTCCATCCTATTACCATGTCCCACCTTGACCTCTCCTACTCCTGCATGCCCCTTTACACCCTCCATCCCGACTCCTCCCCTTCGCGTCCCCGTGCTAGGCAGGTTTTTGACAAGATCAAACGCCAGGCATCTTCGCTGGTCCACAAATCGCCTGCTAGGCGCAACCGCTCTCATTCCTGCATTGGCCCTGACGACCTTGGCCAGAAAATCAGTGTTCCCACTGTGACCTTTGTCTCGGCCACCCCTGTGGAATCTTCTATCACAAACCGCGCACGTAGTGTCTCCTGTTCATATGAGGATGACGCCCTTTCGAACGCGCCTTCCATTTTGCGAATTGACGCGCCGGCTGCTGGCGATTTTGTGCCATATCTACCTCTGGCTTCTCGCCTGGAGCGTGAATCTGCTGCCTTGTACGCGATGTCTTTCAGCTCGCGCACATCAGCCAGAGCATCGGCGTCTGCGCCACCCCCACTTTCTGACGCCGCAATGAGGCGTCCTGTCATTCCTCCCCCTTCACCCTCATCCTCCGAGCGCTCAGATTCTACATCCTCTACTCGATCTCCTGTCACTCCTGTCTTTTCGAGCTATCATGATGTCCACCCTTATGCCTCTCCGGCCGCCATGTCACAATCACAAAGGTGGTCCGTTGGGAGCGATGAACAGGAACAGAACAATGATCCTTTCACAAAGGGCAAGGTTCAAATCGTGAGGAGGAGTTTGATTCGGGATAGTTTTCTGATGGCTTGCGCAGCGGTCGATGATGTACAAGCTCCTGCCTCTGCAGAGGACAATGGTATTGTTAACCGGTCTCCTAAGGGCAAGCGCTCTTCGGTATTCAAGAAAAAATCAAATACATCCCTGCCCCCTTCGAAACCCCCGCCATCCTGTCCACTTCCTAGGCCTCCTCCCACTGCTTCCTCTGAAGGCTCAGTTTCTATCCATTCTGTTCTCGAGCGCTCTCGCACCCCCTCATTTGACAATGATGAAGAATGGACTTTGTTCCTGGGCGCTCCCTCGAAGCCCCTCGAGCTTCCAAATGCTAAAGATGCCGTCCGAAGTCGATCTGGTTCATCCTCCGCTCTTTCGCCTCCTTCTAAACAACACCTCTCTCCTACTGACATCCCTCCCCAGGTTCAACAGGAACGCCAATCTCGCACTCGTACCATGAGCACTCGTTCCAATGCCACGACGAGGCGCATTGAGTCTGGACCTGCTCGTCCTGAAGCCAAGGATGGCGGAGATTGGACCCTGTCTTTACCTGTACTCAGGAAGCCCAAGTCGAGCTTAATTATCGAGACTACTCCCGAAGTCACAGAGGCTCCTTCTGAGGCAAAGGCCAGGAAGTGCAGGAGCTTTACAGACTGGACTACGAGCTTATCGGATTCATACGAGAGAGAACAGATTCGATTGAGGGAAAAGGAACGTGAACTTGAACGTGAGAGGAAGACAAGTCGCATTTCGGTCACCTCCGCCGCCTCTGTCAGAGGTTCACAGCGTTCAATCACTGTCAAACGTTTACCTATTGGACCTGGGTCGAGTTCAAACTCTTCCCCTACAACTCCGTCTCCTTTCGGTAATGGAAGTACTACGAGTCTTAATCATATGGCTTCAAGGTCAATAGCGAGTCTTCGTTCATGTACATCGACAGCTTCTGGGTCCACAAGCTCCTCATCATCGTATAAGGATGCTCTCCCTTTCGATCCTTGTTCTCCTGACGTAGCTCCTGTCAGCCCTGTCGAGCCGGCTTTCAGCAACACTAGTACCTATGCCGATTCGATCCTCACAATTCCCGCACGACCTCCATCAGTCGCTACCTCCGTTTCTACTCTCGCAAGATTCCCTCTTCCGCCTTCATTCTCTTCTAAACTCCTTCAACGAAGACAAGCTATTCCACCTATGCCGAAACCACTCCTTACAACAACAGGTGCATATAGGTCTTCTAAACTCTCATCACCGGTTTATACCGAATCGAATTCACATGCATCAACGTCAACAACCGCTTTACCTACCATTTCGAGTTTATCAGCTGCGGAAGTAGATGCCCATGTTGCGTCTTCGGCGCCTGCTACGAGTTTACATTTCCCACCTTCTTCATTTCCTTCTGGTTCTTTGATGATGAGAAGGAAAGAAGGTGTTAGCGGTGATGGTGGTAGTGGTGGTGGTTCTTATTATCATCATCGACCTACTACGTCGTCTTCGATTAGTACAGTCGATTCGGCGGCTAGTACGGTTAGCGCGACGAGTTCGGTTAGTTCGGCTAGGAGTGCTAGTAGCACTTCGACCATTGTGCCGAGGACTAGGACGCCTAGGTTGTTGATTAGTCCTGTTGGTGCTCCTCCGAATGGAGCTGTTGAACATGAGGGTGATGGGAATGGGGAGGGTTTGGAGTCTGTGAGGAGTAGTTTTGATTCATCGGCGATGGCTCCTACGGAGTATGATACTTGTAATGAGGATGGATTTGAGGATGAAGGATTGTCTTCGCCTTCGCCGACGCAGATGCAGAGGAGGAGGAGGTCTGGAATGACGGATGAGGATGAGGAGGAGTTGGAGTGTTTTTATTCTGCGAGGTCGAGTTTGAACCTTTAGACTTTCTTTTTTTGATTTTTGGTATCTGGTGGAGTTCCTCTGCGAGGTATGTTGCATCTGTTACAATTTTTGTGGGGTTTACTGATTTTTTGGGTTGTTTGTTTTGTGTAGGTCGTGTGCTTTTTTGGGTGCCACGTTTTGCTTGAACATCTGTAATATATTTCTTCACACCGAGCACCTGTAAGAAGTGACACGACTCTACCATTCATCTCCTCAAGTCTTCGACACACTCGTCTATACTGACTTTTCCACCTCATCGCATCATAAACTCCACAACGGCATTCATCTATCACCGAATTGATCCATTAATCCGACGACGAAGCGCATATACTGAACATCCTGACGTTCCGCAATATCCCACTCGGGTGACAACACCTTCATGACTTCTTGGGCGCGCAACCCCGGGCCTCCACGGCATCGGGCTTGCTCCCCGTCACCAAGAGTCCCGAGATTCAAGGACCCACACAACACGTCGAGTTGGATTTAAAAGTTCGCTATCGTCAGTTTTTTTTTTCTTTCTTTCTTGGGGCTATGCTACATATCTTTTTTGGACATTGGGGAGGGTCTTAAAACAATCGTAGATATTTCAATCGTAGTATCATAAGAAAGGACTTTTTCTTCTTTCCTTCCATTGTGTGTCATTCTCCTTTCTCTTCTCTCCTTCTCTTTTGTCATTACCTAAGAGCGTTTCCGACATTCGACAATTGAGAGTTATGTGTTATTATCCTTATTTTCATCAAACGTCTATGACTTCTTGGGCGCGCAACCCCGGGCCTCCACGGCATCGGGCTTGCTCCCCGTCACCAAGAGTCCCGAGATTCAAGGACCCACACAACACGTCGAGTTGGATTTAAAAGTTCGCTATCGTCAGTTTTTTTTTTCTTTCTTTCTTGGGGCTATGCTACATATCTTTTTTGGACATTGGGGAGGGTCTTAAAACAATCGTAGATATTTCAATCGTAGTATCATAAGAAAGGACTTTTTCTTCTTTCCTTCCATTGTGTGTCATTCTCCTTTCTCTTCTCTCCTTCTCTTTTGTCATTACCTAAACGCGTCTCCGACGTTCGACAATTGAGAGTTATGTGTTATTATCCTTATTTTCATCAAACGTCTTCATTTCGCATCAACGTTCTTCAAGCTGTCCCTTTTTTTTTTTTTTAGAGTTGTCATTTATCAAAGCCTTTTTTTTTCTCATGCTCTCTCGGTCTGGTATGCTTCATGCTATATACGCAATTTTGGCCCCCCACGCCCAAAAGAAAAAAAGGAAATTTCATTTTCGCCCCTTAGGTTATAGGGCTACTTTTTTTTTTGGCTTTAATTCATTCATTTCGATTTCATTCATCATAAGTCAAAAAAGAACCCTGATCTTTGCCTTTTCTCTCTTTGGGCCTGTCAAAATGATGTTACACATTACTAAAACTACGCATACACACGACTCTCTCATTACTCTTTTTCACTGAATGATCCTCACCCCCTCTTTTTTTTTCGAAAACATCATCTACGTATTATACCCTCAACTTCCCGCTCTAGACCCCGTTCCCCTGACGACATATTTTGCAAATAGCGGTTGTCCATTCATTCGCTCCCATCCTAGTTTACCTCATTCATGGTCTACACTAACCTGTCTTTTCCCTTTATGCTTTCCGTGGTAACCTACATACATAACCTTAAGCTAGTCTTGGCCCCCCCTGTGTGTTTCATATACTTACAGTTCACTTCAACTTCCATTTCTTTTGTCGCAGCATAAGTAGCAGTAGATAATTCTTCCTTCACTTAGAAGCCTCGGACCTCCGTCTTTGTCGAATTTCAGCTTAATAGTGGGAATTAGAAATTCCAACAAGTTCTCCCCAGAAATCTGAGATTTGATGAAGTGAAAGCGAAAGTGTATGGAGATTATCTGATATACAAACGAAGAGAACCAAGGGAATAATAGAATAGGAGGCTTGTGAACTAGAAATGCTATGCACCATCGTTCCCTAAATACGCCCAATCAGCAGGAGCTATAAGAAAGAAGGGAAGTTGATCATACCAGACTCCCGAGTCCAATCTTCATGCCTCTTAATGTCAGCCTCCGTAACCGTCGGCCTCGTACTCTCCAAACTCTTCAAGAAATCTGCCACCTTCAACGGTGGCTCTAAAAGTTCATCACTTCCAATATCCGACCACGAGATCTCCTTCGCTCCCTGAGCGCCAGGTGAACAAGGTGTCCATTTAGTTGAGAAAGAACCGGTATCAAAATCTTCAACTTCGACTTGTCTGAAATGTGTCGCGTTGATGACTTTGCGTACTGGTTGCATGAGGGCATCTCGGACGATGATGGAAATGTCGGAACCTGAATAGCCTTCGGTTCGTTCGGCTAATGTGCGGAGGTCTTTGGGTCCGAGTTGGCAGGGTGTGTTTCCGATATGAATTTCGAACATGCGGCGTCGGGCGTCGGGCCCGGGGAGAGGGATGTATATTCGTTTTTCGAAACTGGCCCGTTGATTAAATCTGATGATTTGTGTATTTGGGCACTCACCGACGTTTAATGGCGTTGTCTAATTGCCATGGGATGTTGGTTGCACCTAATACGAGTACTCCTGTGTCGTCATGTCCTACACCGTTCATCTGCACTAGGAATTCTGTCTTGATTCTCCGAGAGCCCTCGGATTCGGACTCGTTACGTGTGCCGGCTAATGAGTCGATTTCGTCGATGAAAATAATCGCAGGCTTCGACTCTCGTGCAAGCTCGAATAGGTTTTTGACTAATCTGCGGAATGCGTTGAGTTGTGTCAGTCAACTGGTATGCGGCTGCCAGGGGGAACTGCGGGCGTACCTTTCAGAGTCACCTTGCCATTTACTGACAAGGTCACTAGAGCTTACACTGAAGAATGTACTCTTTGCCTCGGTCGCAACTGCCTTTGCGAGATAGGATTTGCCTGTACCTGGTGGACCGTAAAGTAGGATGCCCTTCCATGGTGTTCGTTTGCCGGTGAATAGGTGGGGGAATTTGATAGGCAGTATGACGGCTTCTTTCAGTGAGGCTTTCGCACCCTCCAGACCAGCAACATCATCCCATTTGATATTAGGCTTCTCTGACAAGATGGCACCAGAAAGCCCTGCTCGTAATTTCTTCGTATCAGGATCAACATCGTCATCTTCACCATCCTTCCTAGCCATCTACATCAGTGCCCAGAGTTTTCGTTTTTGATGAGAGGAAGAGATGTAATGCTACGCACTTCTTTGCAATCCCACTCCCGTTTACTCCAATTGCACTCTTTGTTTTCTTCTCGGATGAGTTTGTTAGATGTTCTTTGAGAGTTTCGGCACGCGTGAGGTATTCGCTGACTTTTGAACGTATCAACGCCTTGGATTTGTCGTTCTTTTCATCTACAAATCATGACAATCAGCGTTGTTGGTACCCATGTATGGTGTGAATACTTCTTACACTTTAGGGCTAGCATGAAATAGTCAAGCGAGTTCTGATATAGCTTGTAGGCTTCTTGGTAGTTATGCTTCAGGTCCTCATTAATGGCTTTCTGCACGATGTCTACGGCACGCTGAGTGAACTTGTTAGAGCATAAAAAAGAAGCGTTTCAAAAGGCTTACATCGAGGTATTCTGTTGGAGACATGATTCTAAGACGTGCGAGTAAAGATCAAGGCGTTAATCGAGGTCAACCTTGGGACTACAATGATGATGTTGTTTGGATCAAAGGTTGATGACAAATCCACGGACACCGCATCTCCTTATTCCTTTTTTTGACTCGGCGGGTTCTTTTCACTGGCTGACTTGGGATCATGACCCCCAGTGGTTTTTGTTCTCTAATGAGGTAATGCGGTTGTTCTACGCCCAACAGCACCCACCATTGTTCATGCAACATCGAGAACAATCGACAATGCTACAACAATGAGGTGCGATCATGTGGCCACCACGTAGCCCTTGCTTAGACACACCGACAACACTATGATTGTGCAAGGATCAATCAATTGATTGATCCCGACATGCATTGCTGTGCCATGAAACCAATGCACTCCCGAAGTGCGTTGTGATCCACGCTGTGTTTTCATGGCCAATTGCTAAACGGAGGTGCCGACAGCTGGGTTCAGGAACAGCATTGACTAGGGTTCTTAGACACAAGCACCGGGTCACACAGAGACTGAATTAGCGACAACAAACGACTATTGACCCACCTATCCATTCTTGTTCATCGCTTTGATTAACAATTGATTGTATCTATTTCGGGCATGCCCATTTCGCCACAGCATTCTGTCAAATATATAAGGCCCTTCATCAGCCGTCCTTCAAACACAATCTTTCCTCCCATACCAACCAAGTCATCACATACTCAGCGCTTCTTCCTACTTTTTGTCCCTCCGCGGATTATCCAACCTTATACTAAGTTCATCTACTTGTATCCACCATGCCTCAATATATGACCGGCAAGACAAGATCTGCCCGTAGTCAATACAATTTAGGCAATCAAAAGCTATTACGCGCTGCCACTCCAGAGGAGCTTGAACAATGGAGTGATGCCAGCAGTGATAGCACTTTTTTCATGGAAGACCTCACTGACCTCGACGATGGCCGACCCTATTTCTTTGAGGTACAGATCTTTCAGCTGTAGCTTAATTCAAGTTAACGTAAATCCCATCCAACTTCGTGTTAATAGAAAGGCGAGTCAGCCTGGGTTCGCACAGCAAACGGAACCTGGTGCTACGGTACAGTAACAAGCGCACCTCCGCGGGTCGGTCCCACACGAAATGTGAGTATGTTTGCTCCCACTTCGATCACCGATCGCCTGTCGTAAGCCGATTGTTGATATCATTTTCTCTCTTTCTTCCAATTATAGAGTGACGGTTTGTTCTACTCCGTGATCTTCACACTAGGTGGTGCAAAGATGAAAAAGAACTTCGCACCCCTGAACGGAGAGATCAAACCTGATGATAGGGAAGTCCGTGAGCTCTTGAAAACATACGGCTGGCTGGAGGACTAGAGCCGCGCGCTCGTCCCGCACTCTTCTACCGCTATATAGATACATAAATTATCTTGCACGTGTACTATATATACCCATGCATTATCACAATACTAAGATTGTATTAGTATGACTCCTCTGTTCAGAGTTTGCCCCCTAGCTGATCAAGAACAGTTTGAAACTCCGACAATTAGACGTAACTCGTCTCATGTTTTTCGTATTATGTATGAAACTGTCCTTCCGAAAACTCATCTGAACTGGCCGATAGCGTATCCTAATCGGTAAGTATTTATCTGGATCAGAGTCTGGCACCTGTGGACAATTATAGTACCCGCACGCACCCGAATTCGAAATGCTTGACCACAAGTCTCAAGAGACGCCGACGGGTGTAATACATCTGAAGCACCTCCTAACCATCACAAACGCGAAAATTCTGGGGTCCCATCGGCCCGCATTGAGCTGATAGGGGAACATTTCGATAATCAAGCAACTCGGTTCAACCAGTGATCGCACAACGCAGTCAACTCACTAGGCTTACTCTGGCACAACGCAAGGATGGCCAAAACCTGGTATCACGCGACTTAGTTGTCTATATTCGACTCGATAAGCCCGGTAGTGTCTACTACTCCAGGCCTCACCTGTCCGCCCTAGCGACTAAACATGTCGATCCTTGAAACGTAATGATCCCTTGCGCTCTTGTTCTACTGGATGGTGCATGATCAGGGGACCCGGAGCACTGTATGCTCCAAAATGATCCTTGACTTTTTTGCTCGTCGCTTCGCAGTTCCTTTGCCCTTGTACTACGACTGCTCTCCTCGGCGGATTTAGTACGACAGTCGCTTCAGCCAATAACTAACTGAATCTGGCTTAATAGAATGCCCTCACCAATTCATCAGCCATCGAAACACATTTTACGTGCTCCAGTGAAGCTACAAGACGCATTGATCATCCCTGCAGAGGCCTACGTTCAGGGGGTGGTATCAGTATTCCACGGCGTGAATGTACTAGATGGTTTCCTCGTCGGCCTGGACCATCTCGTTGACGGAGTGACCAATAGAATGGTTGACAATGGGATAGCGATAGGCACCACTCAGTGACTTTGCTTCCAATCGGCTTGCCGGAAGCGCCACAAACGCCGTCAGCAACTTTCTACTTTAGGCTGATGTGTCAAGATTCGTAGTGTTTCGCTCACCATCTTGTACTAGACCTCTCATCATTACGCTGTTACAACTATGCGCTTGGTATAACAATCATCCAGCTTCCTCCTCCTGCCAGCATTGCCGAATAATGTTCCAAAAACTCCCATTTTCCCTCCTATCCCTGCCACCTCAAATTATCTTAATCATCTGTGGTCTTACCAACACCCAACTGCCCGATAATGTACCTGTGTCTCAATATGAATTCGCTCCCGGCGGCGATTTTTTGCGATGGAGAGGGAGGATTCAGTAACCCTGAGGGTGTAATTCAAGCTGGTAGCTCGGGTAATCTGGTCGGTGGAGTTACTTGCACCCTAGTCTCTCTCCTGTCGTCGGCTCTCCGACTTTTTCTTCTGTACATTATCGTCTTGATTTCTCCGATAGTAACACTGATTCTTTTACGTCTCTGGTGTTTTCGGTCTCACGTTCTTATGCACTATAGCTACGAAAAATTCTTTCTACTTTTCTTTATTTCTTTCTTTATTTCTAGCTTTGTACTCGTACATAGTTAGACGCGGACTGCGATCGAGCACCGCGTAATAAATTTTTGAATATCGACAGGAAAGAAATGGCTGGATTTGCTGACAGTTCGAAAGCCTCGAGCTGCTTTGTGTGCTGGCGTACAATATCTTGGGTCGAAATGATCTCCTGTAATTCTGTTGATAGCGTTATTACTTCGTAGTTTGTCCAGACAGAGACATTTGAATTGAACACTCAGAATTCTCGAGCTGTTTGAATATTTAGTATCGAAACGATATTGGGTTACAGCATTAAATTTCTTTCCTCTTAGATGATGCTCGTGTCTGAACTCCTTTCCTTGTCGTCGAGAGACATCGACGGGAAAGAAATGGTTAGATTTTCTGACAGTTCGGAAGCCTCGAGCTGCTTTGTTTGTTGGCGTACAATATCTTGGGTCGAAATGATCTCCTGCAATTCTGTTGATAGCGCATTATTAGTTCGTAGTGAAGAAAATTGAACACTCAGAATTCTTGAGCTGTTTGAATATTTAGTATCGAAACGATATTGGGTTACAGCATTAAATTTCTTTCCTCTTAGATGATGCTCGTGTCTGAACTCCTTTCCTTGTCGTCGAGAGGACGGCAAAGCGCCGTTTCTGGAATCCAGGGTCAATTGATTAAGTCGGTTAACATCAGTCATAACGCACGAACATTGCAAAGGTGCGCAAACATCAGGGTCTTGAGCGTGTAGTAGTCTTGCGGTTTTACCGTTTTCCACATACATCTTAACTCTGAAGTTAAGGTCTACTTCCCTCCCACATTTCAACACGATTCACGCAAAATGGTTGACATGCGTGTGAGTAACTTGCCTTAACTCCGTTTCAATCACTCAAGCCTTTAGCGTTCCAATGCTTCGCAGACGGTCTCAATCCCGTCGATCCAATCAATGATACATCAAGCAGCTAGCCCACAAGAAGAGGAAATCCCTTTCTTGCAAAAACCGAACAATGTTCAGCCTGTGATGTCTCTACCTAATGAGGCTTTATCCGTCGTCTTCGAGCTCGCCTGCTCCCGACGAAAGCTGGCGCGAAGAAATGATTTCGCTACGGAGTTCGAATGGAGTTCAAAGAGAAACCGGCCGACCATTTTCAACTTGCTCTGAGTGCAGTTTGCTCGCGCTGGCGAGACGTCGTCGTTCCATCCACAAACAAGGACCATTGCATTCCTTAAGTCCTCCCTGTCCCTGTCGAACCCAGCCCCTCTCTTCTTGCCTCTACAGTTCTTCCCCGTTGCTCCGGCCTTGAAATTCTGGTTGATTCAAGTATTGACCAGCTCCTCATCTCAAACTTGCCGAGGGTCGAGGAGCTCTACCTCGGTTTACCCCCTCGAGCCTGGTTATCGTACTTACCGAGTCTCCCTCGCCTCATCGCTCGTTTTCTTCACATCCAACGTCGCCCTTGGGCACCAAAATTCTCCCGCTATGCACCACTGCGGCGTCTCGCCACCCTGCAACCAGGTTGGCCAACATGGACAATTCAAGTGGACGCACAACTGGCATCTGTGACTTCTCTGAGCTTTTACATTTCTTCCCAATTTGCCTTGGTAACTCTCATTCAATACCCAAATTTGATCCATTTCTACGCCAAGGCCCATTCCCTTATATCACCCCCCCCCGCTCGCTTCACCTCAATCCTATCAATATATGGAAGTTTTTCATGTATTCATTTGGGGGTGGTGCGATTGGTTGCCTGCCGCTATCTTTCAGAATCTCAGGTTTCCTAGTCTCAAGTCTTTCAGCTGGGTATTTCGTGGTTTAGACCATACTGGCCGTGATGGAGCGTTCTTTCGCTATTTGCCGAATTCCCTATTCTGACCTTGAAGTTAATTACTGCATTCTTCAGCTCATTCCTAATCTGAATGGCATGAAGATCCGAAGCCTAACGGTACACTATCACGGTGATGCGGAGCTTGGTTCTTTGCTCTCGCAGCTGTCGCCAGCGCCCAGCCTGGCGAAGTTATTGTGAAGCCTCTGCTACGGTTAGAAGAACTCGTTCTCCGACCCGAAAGGGACGAAACTCCGCCGTAGACAGAAACGGCATTGGGGCTCATCTTTGATTTTTTGTTTGACCTTTCAGAGGCACATCGAAGCGAGAGTGGGACGAGGGCCTATTTCTACTTCGAAGCGAGGTTCGATTACACTGCACTCAAGATATCATGAGTTGTCGGCAGCTGGTATTGCTCTTGATACAAATCGTGGGCTCTTCATGGCAACCATTAGTCCAACACATGAATAGTTACTGATCCCGGGTACGACTCTGCCTCTGAATAATCTTTTGTTCTTTCTACTACGACTCAAATGATTGATGGCTGACTTTAATAGCTAATGCGTGGGGTACCTTGCGAGTGATTTAGTTGAAGCTCTCAAATTTGATAGCCCATGCACCATGGTTCCAGGTCCAGGAACCATCATCGTGATGGCTAAGGCGTGTCCTTGGAAGTTCTGGACAGCTGAACGTCGAACGTTTGGATATTGAGAGGGATCGATCCCTCAGCTCTTTCGCCCCTTGTCTCTACCAATGCTAGTAACCACTTTGCTCGACTTATCTGTACTTGGAAGGTCCTTGACGGTCAGAGGGGACCTTAGAAGGACATAGATGGATGCTCTCCATGTGAAACACCTTGCAGCTATCAGAAACGTGTGGCATCTCGCTACTCATCGGCTCGAGTTGCGTTAGACGAAGCTGGCGGATAGGGGGTCTTTTGAACACCCGCGAAGTCTGGAATTCTTCCCAAAGCACACCAAGTTTATTTCAAACCTCTTGCGTCTACGGTTACGGCCGACTCGTCAGTTCTCAACGACCGAGGACACTCGACAACTTACAACACTTACTTAACCTTCAAGCTCGACGTTGTGTCTGTTACTATCGCAAATGCCAGTCCGCGGTGACACGGGCAGATCCTTGAAACGTAATGATCCTTCATCGTCCACCTTCTAGTCCTGGACTAGCGGTCTATTTCGACGTTCGAGAGGCTCGACGAGAGTGGAGCCCATATGCAACAAATTGATCCGTGATTTTGCCTATGGCCTCGCATTGCTGCTACGCTCATTTGTACGCCCAGGCTTGAGTATTTAATGCTCTGGCTGGCTTGCCATAGAATCCAGTACTGCAGATTCTTCGAACTGTTCTCTTTCTCTACAGCACTTACACATCTCAAGAATGTTCAGCAGACTTGCGACTCTTGTCATCGCTTCTTGTACCGTTATAGCCGCTTACGGTGCTCCCACCGATATCGAACAATCCAGCAACCTACCCGCCGGTACTGAAACCAATGTGGCTGCCCGAGGACTCATCCCTGGGGTAGGCGGCCCACTTGGTAGTGTTACCGGGCTCCTCGGCAACCCTGGCAACCTTGTTGGCGAGGTTAGCGGACTTGCCAGTGGTGTAACGGGGACAGCAGCTGGATTGGCTAATGGTGTCGCCGGAAATATCGCCGGAGGTGGAACTGGTGGTCTTACTGGAGGCCTTACTGGAGGCCTTACTGGTGGTCTTACTGGTAGCCTTACTGGTGGTATCGCCGGTGGAGGACTTGGAGGACTTGGAGGCGTTGGGGGACTTCGACGACGTGAAGGCGTAAGGACTATTGACCCGGAGCCTATCGTCCCCGAGCCTACCCCCACCAACGCTTATCCCTATTAGAGGGTTACTGTGCTAGATTGACCGGTACGCGCTTTTTGGCGTTGTTTCCTATTTCATTTTGCTTACCACAGCCATAGGTCGTGGTTTCATCGGAGTGCTAGGAATGTGATGATCTCGATCTGTCGAAGGCTTGGAATTTTGCAATTGCTATGATGGCTGTTTACCAGTGCTGTCTGATATTTCTTTTTGTATTATCCTTAGCTTGCACATTGATATGGAGAGAGAAAATTTGATGAAGGCGATGATATCCAATGCTTTTGTAGTGACTCTTCCCATTTGCACAGGTAAACCATCAGTTGAGCGGGACAGGAATTTGTCAATTCGAGTCACTGAGTGCTTGAAGCTGAGCTCAGAAGTCGGCCCGTTCACTCGCGCAAGTCCGTATCGTTATCATTCCATTTTTAACTCTTTTCTTGTTACTATCGTCTGTAAGATAAAGTCATAAATACGGTAGATGGATACGCTGTTCTGCGCAATAACCACAGCGTGGATAGTTGATAAGGTAATGTAACGGGTCTCTAAATCTGGCAGCATTGCAAGTTGATAACTAGTACGCGCTTTCCATCAACGTTCTGAGAGCAGGCAAATTACAGTAGAACATGATTGGTCGGAGAACAAAGGCACAGGAATAATGTTAAAATGACCAGTCGCCTTGAAGTGAGCCAGGCCTAGGCTTGTAATTGGGTTCTTGTCGGCCAGAGTGTTGCGCGGCTGCAGTTTGACCACTCGGTGTCTTCTTCCTGGCGGCTGTCTGTTCTTTGCCGCCAGTTTTCTCGGCCGCTCCATATCCCGAAGAGACAGGCTTTTTAGGTACGTTTGACTTTTTCCAAAATAATAGACCTCGAGCCATGATCGACTTTACTCGGTGACCTAAGAACTTCGTAGCCGTTTAACCGCCGATAGTCAATCCCCAAGCGAGCAGTGTGGCGCTTACCTTGAATGAGAGTGAAGCTTCAAGCTTGAGCTGAAAGAAGCGATGGTCGAGCTTAGATATGGTGTGGCACTAGCGTATAGGTAGCGACACCCGGAATGTGGAAGAGTTTCTCTCGGAGGAGAATCGACAGGAATAAGCTATTGATTAAGTGACATCTCTTGTACAATTCTACTTATATACTGAGTGGAGGATTAGGAGAGTATTCGACTAATTCGGGTACATATGAAAATACTGTCCGCAGGCCCCTGAGTCATTGTGAAGCAATCACTCTCATGCCGTCCAGTCGTCGTACCTATGCGTTGATGCAGTGCAATTAGACCCAATCGTTCGCGCGAAGTCGGAGTCATGGATACGAGTACATCAGGCGCCAATATCATCCCCAGGCCGACGACCCAGCATTTCACAGGGAGTAGAAGTCTTTCATTGAGTAAAGAGTGATAGCATGGACATGGACGCATAATCTTTCCCAGACAGCATATGAATTGTACATATGGGTGGTTATGAGTGTGTAAGGACAAGCGACGAGGAAAATATAATTGCACGAAGGGGGTGAGGGCGGGGACAAGGACGTTATGGGACAACTGATATTCCCGAAATTTACTCCTGTGCATCTTCGTGCTCGATGGCAATGAGAGCCTGGCGTTTCTCGGCGGTACGGGCAGCGCGACGCTCGCGGATAGCCTGATGACATACTCAATGAGTTGACCAGCAAGGTAAAGTGATAACGGACCTTGTTCTTGGCACGACGAGCCTCCATCTGGTCGGCGAGGACCTTGGTGCGGCTCTTCTCGGCCTTGGCCTTGTGGATAAACTCCATCAACACACGCTTGTTCTTGAACACATTACCCTTCGACTTCTGGTATAGAGAGTGGTAGCTGAAAAGAAAACGGAATTAGTCCCATAATCAAAGGCCCCCCCGCCTTCCCAATAATTCGCGAGACGCCAGCAGATCCCCTCCAAACGCTGAAAGGTAACACTCACAGGTGTTTGTCGATCTTGCCCGCATCCCTGTACTTCCTCAGCAATCTCCGGAGCACCCTCTGCAGGCCCCTGAGTCATTGTGAAGCAATCACTCTCATGCCATCCAGTCGTCGTACCTATGCGTTGATGCGGTGTAATTAGACCCAATCGTTCGCGCGAAGTAGGAGTCATGAATACGAGTACATCAGGCGCCAATATCATCCCCAGGCCGACGACCCAGCATTTCACAGGGAGTAGAAGTCTTTCATTAAGTAAAGAGTGATAGCATGGACATGGACGCATAATCTTTCCCAGACAGCATATGAATTGTACATATGGGTGGTTATGAGTGTGTAAGGACAAGCGACGAGGAAAATATAATTGCACGAAGGGGGTGAGGGCGGGGACAAGGACGTTATGGGACAACTGATATTCCCGAAATTTACTCCTGTGCATCTTCGTGCTCGATGGCAATGAGAGCCTGGCGTTTCTCGGCGGTACGGGCAGCGCGACGCTCGCGGATAGCCTGATGACATACTCAATGAGTTGACCAGCAAGGTAAAGTGATAACGGACCTTGTTCTTGGCACGACGAGCCTCCATCTGGTCGGCGAGGACCTTGGTGCGGCTCTTCTCGGCCTTGGCCTTGTGGATAAACTCCATCAACACACGCTTGTTCTTGAACACATTACCCTTCGACTTCTGGTATAGAGAGTGGTAGCTGAAAAGAAAACGGAATTAGTCCCATAATCAAAGGCCCCCCCGCCTTCCCAATAATTCGCGAGACGCCAGCAGATCCCCTCCAAACGTTGAAAGGTAACACTCACAGGTGTTTGTCGATCTTGCCCGCATCCCTGTACTTCCTCAGCAATCTCCGGAGCACCCTCTGCCTCCTCATCCACTGCACCTTCGAAGGCATACGCGCCTCAGCGGTACCCTTTCGCTTACCAGTACCAGTGTGCCTTCCCTTCCTCTTAGCAGCCAAAAGTTCCTGTGTGCGAGCACGGGAGTGGACGGTGGTGGGCTTGACAATCACATGGCCATCCTTGATGAGTTTCTTAACGTGTGAGCGTGAGTTAGCGTTGCCGATCTCAGCTTGCTCAGCAGGATCGAGCCAGATTTTGCGCTTGCCGACGCCGGCGACGCTGGCGGCGAGGCGTTTTTGAGAACGGAGATTGACTAAGTGCCGAGCGAAATCGTGAGTATACCCTGGAAATTGGGCGATTTTCGGACGTCTCACCCATCGTTCGTCTCGGGTCTTGAAGAGAAACGGAAAGAACGTCGTTAGCCGATTAGGACGACGGCGGGACAACAGTGAAGCTCACCTTGGTCTTGAGGATAACGTCGATGAGTGCACCCACGAAAATGACAGGATGTTTATGATTACATAATAAAGCCACAGGAAACCTTACAGCTCGAGCTGTACAGTTATATCAATCTCCGCCCGGACCGATTCCGGCGAGCACCAGCACCTTCGCCGTCCGTAAAATCCTACTGCGCCGAACAGCTTCTAAGAATGTCCGTTTCTTTTTGTCGCTCACTGTATCGAATACTCGAAATGGCCTGATTAAAAGAACCTCGGGGATTCACCGAGCGACAATAAGCTTGTCGCTTCGCGGATTTGACGAACGCATGTTCAGGGGAGAAATTTCTTGTGTTACACAGAGATCCCTCCACGCTTCTCGGCCTCATTGTTGCCAACGTGTGTATCCTTGGCTTTCTAGTCTTGGGAGGGATAATCTGTTGCTACATAGAATCAAGTCTGATCCTATGCTCGGAGACCGAGTCGTATCGATCAGACGGCGATTTCAAATCCCTCTTAGCTCAGTGGTAGAGCGCATCACTTGTATTTCACAATGATGAGGGCAGTCGTTCAATCCGGCTAGGGGGAATTTTATCTGAGTGTTGAAAGTGGTTTTCTCGAATAGATGGGCTTACGTACTTTGTCACTGTTAATTCCAGCGACAAGCTGCTCGTTATCTCCTAGGACATCGTTTTGCCTACATGGGTCTTCAACTTCCGGCGGAATAGGGCGGAACCCTAGATTTCTTGACTGCTTCCGGTGACAATCTGGAAATCAAATATGTGGATCATACTGCCAGCTTGAAAGATGCTCGTTGTCAAATCGAGAGCACCCCATCTCGTGTATTTCATGAAAATCTTTGACAGGCCGCGCGTTTCTGTGAATAACAGACACCACTCTATGTTCTCCGCCTATCGTCTTAAACGTAAAAGGTCAGTCGTTTAATCCGGCTTGGATTTTCTTTGGTTGCTTTTCCTTTGCTCTGGAGGTTACTGTCCCAAAAAGAACATACTTAAATCTACTGATTTCATCCCGCTACCCCCGGAACTTCCAGCGAGGCTGAGCCAAGTTCGGCCTCGTCATCCTCAGGGACACTAATTCGCCCTATCTACATGTTCCGGCTGAACCCTGAACTTCCTGGTTACTTCCGGTGCTAACCTGAATACTGCAGTAAACTGATATCACACCGCCGGCTTTCAAGTGAAGAAATCTCATTCCGACGGTCGTGTCTTGGGGCCATTGATATTACTACATCTCTTTCATGACGATCCCCTCAACAGTCCACGCGTCGCTGTGAACCGCGGACACCAGCCCCTCATTGATTCATCTCACCATCCTCAAAATAAGTTGTCCTGAACGTCGAGTATCTCGAAGTTCATCGAACATCACTCAGTCCTTCAGGAATCAAGCCCGCATGGGAGCGGTTCTCTTCACCTACTTATAGCCCACCGTGTAAACCTCTTGAGAATCAGAATATATTTCCTGCACCTTACGGGCCTCTGGCTAAATTCTCAAATCTGTCAAAAATGCAAATAAGTTGTATGGTGAACGTAAACTCGACCACGAGGTTTACTGACCACAGCCGAACGGCAGATTCAATGCATTGCGTCATATGATTCATTCAATAGCCATGTCCTTGCATGCACAGTCCGCTGCCTCCGCGAGGGACTAATTGCTCAAAGTATCACAGTCCATCAGTTAAACGTGATGATTATCCTCTTTAACCCCAATGGCACGCACGCACGCGCATCGATACGAGCGTTAAGCGTGGTGTCTAGGCGACTCGGACTGATATATATGTTTCTCTCATATGTCCTCGGATAGAGTACTCCACTCCACAGAGTTTTGGGGTGCAATTATCGTCTTTGGCAAGTTGACCCGTGACTTTCTCCAAAGCCTGTAGTAGGAGTTCATTCAGCCTCTAACACCCACCGCCGCCGCCATCCTTCACCATATATACATTACCAGTCAAGGATATAATAGTATGAGTAGGCCAACTGGGTTTATTCCCAATTTAGCCGGCGCTCAGGCTGAGCCTCTTCGACATTGATTGTGTTTGAGTGGACAAGCCGAACATTGAGTTCTCGTTCCGTGACAGTGGCGGACAGCTGCCAGTATGTTGCGGTGTGTTGCCGATGCTGCGCATCCATAATTAAAAACTTGGCAGAGTTTATCGTCTGCGTAGGCTCAGTGTTTTTTAACTTTGGTATAGGCTTAGCGTACGTCAATGTCTACACCGAGTTAGAAAGCCCTGATTTTAATCTGTTTTTTAACTTTGGTGTAGGCTTAGCGTACGTCAATGTCTACACCGAGTTAGAAAGCCCTGATTTTAACTTTAAACTATGCTGAGATCTATAGCATGTGTATTTATATCATGCTATCCACTGCCGGACCTGTACAATAGGGGTAGGTGTTCGCCAAGCGCTTCGGGTGGCGCCAGTGATGTAGATGTATTGATTTCGAACAAATGTCGTTAATCGATTATTTGAATGAATGAAAAGCCAAGACAAGCCAAGAGTATGTTTGCATGCGACTGTACTCGGGGGTAAGGAGTCTAATTTCCATGGGTACGTTGTATTGTACTTAATTTAGGATGTGCATCCGACTTTGATCGATCGGACATAATACCTGGCTTGGCGTACATTGTGCAGGGTTGGATGTTTATGAGATATATGTGCACAACTATAATAATCAGTGGGCAGAATGATGATGGAGGTCAGACGAAACTTTGTGACTTTAGTTTAGCTGAGACTTGGATCTAAGCGTAGGCTTGGCTCTACTTCTATAGGTGAAAAAAGTCTCATATTCGTGATTGGTGAGTTTTCGTATCTTAGCGCCACAATTCTCTGGGATGGTCGCAGGACTGTCACCCTGATGATTTAGGTATACTGTGATAATCGTATGAGACTCGTTAGACTAATGATACCGATAAATCAGCGTTCAGCAGTGGGAGTTTTTTTGCAAGGCAGTCACAACACTGGGTGGGGTTGGACACCAAAAAGTCCGAGTCCCCCAGGGTTCCGTGATATCGGGGAAATTCTCAAGAATGTCCTGAGTGACTGTTGTCAGACCCTCTTGTATTGTTGAAGGTGAGAAGTTCTTCGATGTAGCTCGTGTATGGGATTTTGACAACTCCTTTCAGCTTGAGCCGCGCTGCTTGGCGGTTTGTCTTACTCATCCCAGGAGTAATATTAGTGTACCTAGTGTCTTGTGTTTAACTTGGCTGGTAGTTGATGATGTGTACTTTGGGATCGTTTTTATGGCCATGATAGATGCCAAGTAATCGTGGCGTTCAATGGAACTGGCAAGAAAAGAAGTCCTTCTCTCAGAGTTAATTGAACCCGTATGTGACTCTATACCCATTTCAATCTGTAGCGAGCCAGTGGCTGAGGGTATTCAATACTACGCTTCGACAAAATAATAACTATTCGGGAGCTGTGCTATATTGAAAATGAGCCTTGGGAAGAGTTACCACTGTGACTGTAATTTTTTATGACCATGATAGATGCCAAGTAATCGTGGCGTTCAATGGAACTAACAAGAAAATAAGTCCTTCTCTCAGAGTTAATTGAACCCGTATGTGACTCTATACCCATTCCAATCTGTAGCGGGCCAGCGGCTGAGGATATTCAATATTACCCTTCAACAAAATAATTACTATTCGGGAGCTGTGCTATATTGAAAATGAGCCTTGGGAAGAGTTACCACTGTAACTGTACTGTTGTTGCGTTGGCGCCACATCTGTTTTCTCTGTCAGGTTAATGAAAGTCAAGACCAGGCCCGAGCCCCGGGTTCTCGGCTTACCGGGAGGCTGCTAGCCATTGTAAGTAACTATGCGACCCGACTAAGCTCACCATTTTACCTTTGAGGAGATGTAACTTGTATCTATCTATCAAGTCTTGGCGATTTAATGAGACTGCTTCGGTATACTGGCTTCAAACTTCAAGTCCATCGATCATTCTGGAGAGTATGCAGCATGCTGCGCGGTATATCTATTGGCTCCCTCTCCAATATCCGAGTAGCACTTGAAAAGTAGTTATTGTACTTGGGAGAAATCAATTATCCAATAGGGGTTTTTTTGGCATTGGTTGAGTTGTACTCAAAGGAGAGTAATTACTCCTTTTCATATATATATTTCTAGGCGTTGTACCACCATATCTCGAGGCGTAGAACCACCTTTCCAAAAATTCCATTAAAGGAAGGTGTTGTGG
>KQ962827.1:0-13724 GCA_001563735.1 Leucoagaricus sp. SymC.cos
CTGAATACATCTAAAAAAGTGGTACTAAAAACGGATAGTGACATGTACACAACTAAGCAGTCAAAACAGAAGGCGTGATATTGAAAAGAGCGAACAGATCGCTCTCGTCGAGCTGCGTGGAATGACGATTTTGATGGCTCCTGTCATGAAATGCCAGTGGTCAGATCCATGAGCCACTCAAGAGACAACCGAGTCATGCGCACCTGACTTCCTTATAGAGAGTTGTCATGACATGGCGATAATGTGGTCAGATGTTCGCCCTCGACTGCATCAAAAAGTTGACATGACGCTTGTAGACCTGAGCGTATTTTTCCCCCTTGAATGGCTCCTCTACAAGATCTCCCATTGACCACATCGAGAGAGCAGCATACACCTGTAACACACATCAGTATTGTCAAGGATTGGAGATGAGAGCGTTACTGCTGTTGCTGCTAAAGCTACCATGGGAATTGTAAACCTAGGTTCTGATAGTCATGAGCCCGAACTCAAAGGGGTATAGTAGGCCTCAAATTGGTTCCCAAATGCAGTCCTGCTACTGAACCAGGCTCATTGGAGGGTTTTGACAATGGCAGGGTTGAGGTACGTCTGGCCAGGATCTATAATCCACATTTTCTGTTGAAAAGCACATTAGAATCAAAGTTTTAATAGAATGTGCCTCATACCTTGCCATCGCTAGGCCGAGTCTCCCAGTGGCCTGTGTAAACAAAGGTATTCCCTGATAAAAGGGTCTCAACATGGTCCACACACCCAGATCCATCACCAAGGTGGTAGTAAGCAATCGCAACAAGCGCTGCTGAACGCATAAATGTTCATGTGTGTGCCAAACGATCCACAGCCTGTAAGGGTGACAATGAGAACAAACTCAAAAGAGTAGAATATCATGCACCAGTTCCCTGATTTTCAAGCGCTATCCCAGATCCTCAATGACTCTGTTGTGAAGCATTTCATAGTCCAGATTACCATTGTTCTCAGGCATTTCCATTAGCAAGGTAGCTGCCTCACGCATGATGGCACTATGAAAGACTTCTCAACTATTCACCTCAGGAAAAGCATGTTCGATGATCATTTTGAGTTCACAGATTTTGATGGCATGCAGGATGAGGTCGCAAATGAAGGGAGTCTGGTTCTTGATACCTCCAGGCTGGTAATCAGTCTCCAGAGGCCACTGCATGGTGCTCTTGCTGAGAAGAAGGCATTGGCGAGGAGCAGGCATTGCACGAATACTTGGCCACTGTCAAATAGTCAACAAGAGACAGAGCTCTTGATCAGAGATATTGCACATACCTCTCTGGTGAATGTAGCATCACATCTTGTCATTCTTCTCTTATGTGGGAGTGTTACCAGCTCCTGGCTGATATTGCTGCAGCTTCCATGGTCGTCATCATCATTGTTGTTGTCATCATGTTGAGAAGTGGGCAGGGATGATGCAGCCACTGGGCATCGCATAATGATCTCTAGGTTGTCATTGGAGTCAAACAACCTGGAGATATCGCTGCTGCTGCCCCGGCCACTGCTCTTCTTAGAGTGGAGCTTCTACATGAAGAAGTCTTATTGTTAGCCAGGAAAAATGTAGGAAAACATGAAATACACACTTCTTTCTCAATTGAAATAGAGGGATCATGTCCCTCCTTGCCTTCCTCCTCAGAAGATCCATCCAAGCTTTCTTTGCTTAGGGCACTGTTTCTCTCTTCCTCAGTTGAGCCTATAGAGGTGGATTTGCGAGGCTTTCCACTGGATTTGGGGGCTGCCAGGAAAGAGAATGAGCCTGGTGGTGGAGTTGAGGCCAGCAGAGGTGGAGGTAGAGGATGTACAGAGGTGGAGGATGTGGTGCTCCTACAAGGGGAGAACCATCAGTGATGGCATCAATGGCAAATGCCCTGATTAGCATCCAATATGTTCTTACTGCGAGGCTTGCTTGAGCCTTTACCATGACTAGCAACGTCCTTGTCGATCATCCCATTGGTGTTCCGCTCTGGATGGGAGGTGAGTTGTAGCTACCTCATTGTGTGTAGGAAGATACTGACTACTCTTTTTAGAAGGCTTTTCTGGCACTGCCTCTGGATTTGAGGGTGCTGCCCTTTTTTGACTAGGTGCAACAGCCATCTATGCTTAGTGGAATCATAAAGTAAGCCCATTGCACATATATGTGTGTTATATGAACTTACTCCTCCTCGTTAATGCATCCTCTTTGGCTTTGTGTCTACTTGCAATGTTGGAGACAAAATCAGCTAAAGGTAGGCTACATATAATCACGAAAACTTGTTCATTTACCAAGTTCTTCATCAGAAAGTGGTGGTTCTTCCTGGGCCTTATGTGAATGTTTCTGGGCCATGGAATATGCTGACTGAAGAGGGGAAAGAGAGAAGAGAGCGAGTGAGAGATCGACGGTTGAAGAAAAGTGGATAAGAGAAACGAAACATGGTGAGTTCTTATATATGTACATATTTCGATCATCCTAACACAGCCAATCAAGGTCACATTGACTCATCTATCCAACTGCAAAAACATGGTGCCTAATGCCAATGTTTGTCTGCAAGAGATGCTGAAAGGGATTCACCTCCGAAAATTGCCTTATCCTTCATATCTGCAACAGTCGTGATTCATTATGCAAGCACTACTGCTACAAGTCTGTACCAATGCTGGTCAGCAGGGCCAGCATTCCTGTGTCTATTCAGTGGCCCACAGTGGTTGTTGAAGATAATTCAGAGGAGGAACAGGAGGTTGTTGAGGAGGGAGACTGGCCAGATGAGGAGGGTGATGATGCATATGTGCCAATTCCAGATGCTCAGGCTGGTGTGCACTTATTTCCCCAGGGCCCCAACAACACCAACAATGCCAATGCTGACACTCCAGAGATTCTGAGTAGTGATGAGGCCAGTGGAGGGGACGCCGTGGCAGCTGAGTTACCTTCTGATGACCTCAAGATGTGTGAATGCCCACTTATTGATGATGGGCATGGACTCAAGCCTATACACATATTTTGATACACAGACAAGCATAAGAACTCATGTGCTGGATCAGTTGTCTCTCAGGGTCAAAGCCAAGATGATTATTATGCCTCATCAGTTCATGGGAGCTCACAGACAACATCTAATCTGTGGGCTCCATTTGCTTCAAAAATGGATTGGAAGGTGGCAAGATGGGCAAAATTGCATAGGTCTGGGTCAACGGCTGTCTCTGAGCTGTTATCAATCGAAGGAGTGAGTGCTATTGATTTTGATTCTCTTCTGAACAAACTAACATTGAGTTTTCTCTCTAGTTACAGGACAAATTAAACCTGTCCTACAAGAATATTGATGAGCTCAACAAGATCGTTGACACAAAACTACCACAATGGCCTATCTTCCAACACTGTGTTGCCAGGTTGGATGGCAAGAAAATGGTGGAGTTTTATGTGTGCAACATTATCGAATGCATACAGAGCCTATGGTGAGACCCAGGTTTGGTGGACGACCTGATTTTTGAACCTGAGCAACATTTTGCAGATGAGAAGATGGAAATGTGGATGTATCATGACATGCATATAGGTGATTGGTGGTGGAAGATGCAGGTAAGAATTCTCCTTGGATTGCTGAACTTCAAGTTGTCTAATGGAGGGTCTCTGCAGAGTAAGGTGGAAAAAATGGCAAAGGAGTGGCATGCCACAATTGTCCCCATCATCATCTCCTCTGATAAGACACAGCTCACAACATTTCACAACAAAACTGCATACCCTGTATACCTTACACTTGGCAACATTCCCAAACATATTCGTCACAAACCTTCTTGACAAGCACAGATCTTATTGGTGTATCTTCCAACTTCAAAGCTTGAACACATCACAAACAAGGCATCATGATGGCATACCTCAGCAAATCTTTTTCATGCATGTATGCATGAAATTATCAAACCATTGGAGATGCTTGGAAAAGATGGCATTCTACTTGTCAGTGGAGATGGGGCAATGTGCAAATGCTTTCCAATCTTGGCAGCCTATGTTGGCGACTACCCAGAGCAGCTACTTGTTATGTGTGTAAAGACCAGAAAGTGTCCTGTTTGTCCTATGCCTCGAGAAGGAATTGGAGAGAGTGAGAGTGTACTGGAGCCTCAAGATATTGGGCTGATCTTGCATGTGCTGAAGAAAGTGGATAAATTGGATGCAAGCAAGTATGAGAAGGCCTGCACAAAGGTTGGAATTAAGGCAGTCCAGAACCTGTTCTGGATGAAACTACCCTTCATCAACATATACATGTCTATTACTCCCAATATCCTTCACCAACTCTATCAAGGTCTTGTGAGGCATCTGCTTTCATGGCTGATAACTGCTCTGGGGCAGGATGAAATTGATAAGCGCTGTGCACAGTTTCCTCCCAACCATCATATCTGCATCTTTCTCAAGGGGATTTCGGGACTCTCATGTATCACTGGTACTGAACATGACCAGATCTGCCACTTTCTTCTCAGTCTTGTGATTGATGCCCATCTACCCAATATCCAGAACTCCTCAAGACTTGTCAAGACAGTCTGAGTGGTGCTTGATATACTCTACCTCTCATGATATCCTATCCATTCCTCAGAAACAATGACTGCTCTTGCCACTGCCATTGCTGACTTTCAACTCCACTATCATATTTTTGTTGAACTCAGTATTTGGGATAACTTCAACATCCCCAAACTGCATTTCCTTTTACATTTCCTGTATTTCATTTAACATTTTGGCACTCTGGACAACTTCAACACAGAATATACAAAACAATTGCACATTGATATGGCAAAGGATGCCTATGCAGCTTTAAATTTGAAAGACAAGTTTCCTCAAATGACTGCTTGGTTGGATTGATGGGAATGGATACTCCTTCATGACAAGTATCTCAAGTGCACATGTCAGATGGAAGAAAATAATGTCTTGCCCAGTCCTCATTCTGTTCCATCCCTGATTCTCTGCCATCAACTCTGCATGTCCGTGCGTGCTAGCCACAAGAGTGTTCTTCTCACCTCAGTAATCGCAGACTATAGAGCCATCGATTTCACACTGGCTCTTCAATCTTGTGTTATTCAACTTCAGTGGCCTATGCTTACAGCTTCACAGATCCTCCCTCTTCTCAAAACCATCCCAATACCCTTCTACCAGCTTCCTGTCTACTACCAGATCAAGTTTGTCAGCCAAGATCTCCATTCACTTGATGCTGGTCATGCTTCTGTTGTTGATTCAATCTATATCAACCTATTGTCCAAGGACAAGTATGGCAGAGACATGCCTGCTCAGTTCAACACTGTGTTGATCAAGTGTCATCCTGCTGCTGGTGTGACTGGTGTCAAAGGTATGCCTGTCATCATTGCTCCCTAAAACCCCAATCCCAATGACTAATCTAGGATATTGTGTTGCTCAAGTCTGTTGTGTGTTTACCTTACCAAAGAAAGCATTGGCACTCTGGTTTCCTGGGGGCTGTCAGTTCAAGTATTTTGCCTATGTGGAGTGGTTTACACCACTTCTATGGTCCCGACTGGATCCCTCGAGCTGTCTCTACCAGATATCATGACTCATTGAGCAAGGTCAACATAAGACAAGCATCATTCCAGTAAATTGTATTACTCAGAGTGTCCATTGTTCCCAAAGTTTGGTCCTCATGTGTCTCCTGAGTGGACTTCAGCTTCTGTACTTGATGACTGTGACATGTTCTATGTAAATCCATTTTCAAATAGGTTCCCATACTTGACTATTTATTAAAGTGATATTTTATTGATTGATATTTATTGGTCCTTTTTTCGGTGTGAATATGGAGAGGATATATTGGCTGTGGTCCTGATTTGCATGAGATAAGGGGAATAAGACTGAAATAAGGGTGAATTTGGAGCTGGCCCTGTTTATTGGGCTGATTTGATCAGATTGGTGCTTATTGTCACAAATAAGGAAAGACAATTTTTCCTGATGTAAGCCTGTCATCATAAACATCACAGAGTCTGACTACAGGAGACTAACAATCAACAGTTGGCACCCAGGAGAGGAACGATCGATTATGTGACATCTGATGCCCTTGGACTCATGTAGCTACTGTGATAAACAAAAGCCACTTAGTCAATATCGAGTGCAACAGACATGGATTGGTCAATAGCCAGTCTCCCTCTTCAGCATCTTTGGTCAGATGTTGGAAGGGATGTACAGAGCAACAATGGTCAACAAAAATCCCATCATTTTGTGATAGAGCTCACTGTCAGACACATGCCGTGTTTACACTGACAGCTGCCTGGGACAACTCCCCAGCATTTGGTTCACACTGGATCCACAACACTCCTGACACACTTGGACAAAGTATGTGGGAAGAGAAGCTAACAAGGAATCTGTGAGTGCTTGAGCTTTATTGCATATGCATTACATTGTGCTCGAGATGAGATGTGTCCATGTGCTCATACTTCTGCCTTCTCAGCATCATGAATTCATTTGATGAAATGACAGAACTTGCATGAGAGACCAATGGCCATTTTGGTCAAATAGATTCCACTACTAGTAGCTCACATTCAGGCATTATTCTCCTTCTATTATTTTCTTCTAACCCCCTTGCCTTTGACTCCTAACGTCGCCCAATTTAGTCTGAGAAGACTTCATAGTGGGATGGATGGAACACAGCTGCTGGGAGTTAACAACACATGAGTTATGGAACTGGGAGGTTGAAAATACTCTTGTGCTTATCTTGTTGTCAGACATGGATGAAGGGAGTGGGAGGACATGATAAGGTGGAAAATGTTCCAGATGCTGCAACATTGTAACAGAGTGCACTTTCTGCTCATGCCCTATGATATAATCTCTTTAATCAATAATCAATCCATGTAACTAGCCTTGCAGAGAAGTGATCTCATCTACATTCCTCTGAGTAATTAATAATCAAATGATCCATCTCTCATATTCTTTGATACATTCTTATTAGAATGTAAAGAATCTAAATCAACTCCAGATACCAAACAGGAAACCATATGTGGATGTTCTCATCTCACCTTCCTACCATCCAATATCTCTGACAACTCCTCTTCTCAATGCTTGATTCACTACACCCCCATGCATCTCTTCTTTCCTGGAGATTTCCACTCATGTTGATGCATCAAGTGGATTCGTCTCTGGCAATGGAAGCGCAACTGCTGTCGATCTCGGACATATATATCCTCAATCAGTAGATACCATTTTGGAGTCAAGGCCAATGGACAAGATTATTTGGAGGAGGTGCAGGGAAAACCACGCTGGCTTGGAAACTCTGTGCCGAGTTACATCTCACATTGACAAGTCATTTAGCTCGACACTGAGAAGGTAAGTATGTTTATGCTCATTCTCTTGTGATGACATCATTTGATTTTTTTGATGTTATAAGCAAGCAGAGAGCTGCTCTAAGGGTATATATGAGTAGGTACATGAGAAGGGGGCATTGAATGAGAATGATATTCTAAAATCCAGTGATACTGAGAGTTGTTGATTGAATCATCTTCAGAACTCTGAGGTTTTGGTTGATTGGAAGAATAGAAGTCAGGAGGTTTCTTGGCACCCCGGAGACTAAGTGTGAGAGATGGACTGGTGGCATGCAAGGAGGATCAATTGGAGACATAATTGTTTGTCAACGTGGCTGAGGATTTGTGGAATGATAATCTGGAAGTGGGATCTTCTTGGTTCTCAAGTTGAGGATCTCCCTGACCAGACAGCTTTGAACTGGATACTGAAGCTTTGCGAGAAATTGTGGTTAGATCATGGTGAGATACAGTCTCCAGTATGCCCATAGTATTTAGCAAGATCAGTGTCACAGGGGTGAGTAGCACGTTAAGTGGAAAAAAACCCAGTTTTTCTTTCTCTTTTGTGAGAATTTCTGTGTGTTTCCTACTGTTATCACCGTTGATGCTCTCTGCCCAGTTTAGAATAGACTGGAGAGTCCAATGATACTGAGAGTCATTGGCTGACTCATCTCCAGAACCTTGAGGTTTTGGCCAGTCAACAGAATAAGTGGGAGGTTTCTCGGAGTTCTGATGATTCAGTATGAGTGATGGGCTTGTGGCATGCAAGGAGCAGTTGGAAAAATAATCGTTTGCATTTATCAATGCAACTGGGGACTGGTAGAAAGAGATTCTAGTAGTAGAGTTTTTGTGATTCTCAAATTGAGAATCTCTCAGATCAGGTAGTTTTGGGCTGGATGCTGAAGCACTGCCAGAAATTGGGGCTAGATCTTCCTAAGGCATAGTTCCCAGCAAAATTGTAGTATCCAGTGAGACAGGTTCAGGAAGTGTTGCAGGGGTGAGTAACACTCTGGTGATCCACTTCAAGGAACAGGGTATGGTAGCTCAGGAGGGCCTTCTTTATGGCAGGGGCCCTCCATGTAAGGAGGCAAAGGGGATCTTGGAGCCATGTCGCATATAGAAGACTGAGTTGAAGAGCAGGATGAATTTTCATGGACCTGTTGAAGAGGTAAATGATGGTATGTCAGAAGAGATAATGAATTGAGATCAAGGATTGTTGCACCATTTGCTTATGCCCCTGTTGATTGTTTGGGAATGGAGGTGGAATTTTGCTTGATGATCATACTATTTCCATTCTTTGTCCAGCTATCATATCTTGCCTGAAAGCCTATCATTGAGGAGAAACAGTATGAAGGATGGTACAAATTGATTGACCTCTTGTCAATCACATCATTTGATGATTGATGGGGACTGACAGAGTTGGTGGCAACATTGGGTCTGGCCACTCGACTCCAGATGAATTCTTCTTCATACCACCATTTGTCCATTTATCAACTCTAACTTTCCAATTTTGATCGAGCTTGGACCCGTAATGGCGTAATGTACTGATAATCAGAATGAGATAAACTAGGCCAAATACAAAGATTATCATCATCACCACACAAACTCTGATTGCAGAGTGAGGCAAGAGTTGATCAAATGAGACATCAGCCTTGCCAGAGAATGAAGCAATGGGACCAGCTCACCAAATGAAAGAGAGCACCGAAGCTGCAAAGAGAATGAGCGCCCCATTGCAAACAGTGAGTGAGTACTTCAAGTGTGGAGGAGATGATGGATACAGCATACCATGTGAGCCATACTGTAGGCATTGTAAGTAGAACCCATACATTTGACCATATAGATTCTGCATCATTTCTCGTTTCATTCACTCACAGGGTCAGCTAGTCTCCAGCTGGACAAGACATCATGAGAATCCCTACCTCGCACCACCCTAAACCTTGATGAGTTCACTTCATGGTTGTGAACCGAATGATATACAACCAATAATGAGACTCCATAATGCACAAATCATTACTGTGATAGAAATGGATCTTGCCAATGGATTATTACCAGCTCCGTCAACCTGTATTAATGTGAGCAGTGCCCTGCAGAAATTCCCTATTTGATTGATCTCATTTGAATTTGTATTTTAAATTTAAGGTGGAAGGTAATATACGCACAATAGAAGCAATGTTGAGACAATGTTTAATGTTTGCCATTCTGCCATGAGAGACTTGAGGACAGATATCCATGATGACTTGAACTCCCTGACAATGGTAGGATTTGGACTTGTTCCTGACCCATATTTAGAAACTTTTTTTGTTTCCTCTAAAGTTGGTTTAGCTGCTTCCACTATCCTTGTTACTCTTGTAGAGTAAAGGGCTGGAATTTGGAGTAGGATATGATAGTAAGAATATTGAGGCAGTGTGTCAAGGAAAAATGGAAAAGCAGCAACGACTTGTTGAAGCAGAGGAGGAATAACAACATGGTCAGGCTCCGTCAATCTGGATCCTGCACACTTGATGATTTCCAATCAGGGACCTCAGTAATCATGATTAATCTACAATGACTATAGTCACCAAGTAGGATTTAAATTAATCACGATTAATCTGAGATTTCAGAAAATGAATTATATGGGATTATTAGGGCGCTAAAATAGAAAATTATGACACATCAGAGGATTGAACCACAGCCCTGCCACCAAAACAGGCACTAAGTATATACACACTAACACCTAAACCATTATGCTAACGGACCACAGCTAATACTGTAATAAAAATAAGGATATACCATTTTTAGAACGGTCAAGCACAACCAAACAACACCATGAAATTTGACTAAGTTCCTCATCGTTTAGGGGTGACTCATGTTCCACCCTGTATAAAGGCATTTCATACCAAATTTTTGTTCTAAAATAATGAATGAAAGGCCTACTAAACCAGCAAGACAAAGAAGAGGTTTATTTCCCCTCCCAGAGAATGTTATTTTCCCTCAAAAGCAACATATAAGGCATATATCACAGTTATTCTCTAAGGATGTGTGGTGCAGTAGTAAGTACAATCCTCTTGCACTATGGTTTGGCCGGAAAGTCTAGTGTTCGAATTCTGCTTTGGTACATTTTTAATGATCATGTGATCAACATTTGATGTTTCCCTTGTTTTCGGATTACAATAATTATGATTATGATTATGATCATTATTATTTCTGACAACTGTGATTGAAGAATTACGTGGGGTCCCCTGGCTCTAGCTGGAATTCAGATTAATCCTGATTAAGAAAAATCCTGAACGACGACTATAGTCAAGGTGAATTTAATCATGATTGTTGAGGTCAATGTAGTGTTGGTGGATTGGGGGCATCACTAGCAGCAACGAGCGGTAATCTGTCTTCTTTCTGCGGTGGTGTATTTTCTTCTGAGAAAGCAGTAACAGTGCTCGTAGGGGTATACCCAATGGCTGTTACATGAGTGAGTTCTAGCACTCCCAGTATGGCCCCAGCAACTAACAAACATCTTGGTCGTGAATGTCGGACTTCGTACTCACCAGAGGAAGCATAGGAGACATCTCGTTCACGAGGAGGCGGAGGACAAGGCGGCAGTGGATGATACAAAAGTTGCAAAGGATGAGGTTGTGTCAGATTATGTAGTGACCATGATGGAAGAGCCTGAGGCGGCAGTGGATGATTTAGCAGCCGAGGCAGGCTGATGTCTCCTGTTGTCATCTTGATGGCTGAGTGCTACTATAGCCACAGCAGGGAAAGGTTGGACATCTGCCACTGCAATTGAGAGTGCCGGTAAGCATGGGGGCCTTCAACGGAAACTCACAGATCCTTGTACGTTTCTCCGGTTTATAGTTGAAGGTTTAAATACATCACAATTCAAGCATCATCCTGCAGGTATGCTGTCTCAAAAATGAGAACTAGGTACAACAGTGATGCAGACAGGTCGTTAACATATTGAATAGATGTAGTCCAATCCATGGTAGGACTAGCAAGATCATTTGAATGGAAAGGAGAGGATGCGTTGCCATACGGAGTGAAAGAATGACCATTTTCGTGTGGACCGGCGAGCTCCCGATGTCTTTGTGTCTTGGGCACCAGTGTTGGAAAAAGCCTTGGGAACTCTCTGCTGACGTTCATAGGAACTTTCCATCCTATGTCGTTTCCAGAAATCTGCACGAGCCTTAGCTTCTCGTAAATCAGGCCCGGAACGTATCTGGGTGGCAATGGCAGCAAAAGTACGACTTTTTAGTGGTTCCAAGTGTTCGAGGAATCCACTCCACCTCTCTCGCATGATTGCAATCTCCTGTTCCGTGGGTAATTGCACCTGGAGATCGATGTCTTGAAAATGGTCGGCAGTTTCTTGCAAAAACTGAGCGTTGTTTCGGAATAGTGCGCTTCCGTCCTGGGTCGCGTGGATGAAATCATTTATCGCTTGCGAGTTTCTCTCATCGAAGACTATGCTTGCTGTGGCAGCACGGTCTGAAGGTAATGTCTGCAAGTCAGTAGTTTCTGATTACAAACAAGACTACTAACACACCTTTGTTGATCACAGCTGTAATCTTTTCCACTGTCGTCACAATTTCCTCCGACAACTGCTCCATTCCTTTTTCAGCATCTCGCCAGTTGCCTGCACTCAGCTGCGCAGATTTGGTAACCTCCTGGACAAGTGCGGCCACTCCCTGTCCAGCGGAAGCCGTCGATGAAGCATTCACGAGCTGCAAAGAATCTTCGGCGAACATTTGTAAGAACCTCATGTTAACGCCAACGTTCTCACACTGCTCAGCGGTGGACCGACGCAGAGGTTTAAGCAAATCCACTATTTCTGAAGGAAGTGGATCAGAATTATTAGGTCCTTGAGTTGCGGCAAGTGCGAAGGTCAGTTGTTCAAGTTTTTCCTTGAATAGTTCAAGAATTTCTTTCGACCTAAAGAACGGCTCCTCATCAGGCGGCAACTTCGCAGATACAATATGAGCGATGATGGGGGGTAGCGAAAAAACATATTGACTGACCTTGAGGTATGAGACTACAACGGGCTGTAAGTCTGACATGGTATGGGATGCGAGAGGAGTATTCACGAGAGACGGCTGGACGGGTTGGACAATGGCACGGCGGATATTTATTTGTCAAGTTGTCTCCCAAATTGGGATGTCAAGTCTTTTGTCAAGTCAGTCACGTGTCATACGTTGGTGTAAAGGGAGATTGTTTTCGATATCTCCGTTCCTTTTGTCTAATCAACAAAGATGCCTTTGTTCTTGAATCCAACAACCAAATAAGTAGTAGCAGGAAAATTTGTTGGATCCATAGGGAAAAAACGAGGGAGTCCACAAAATTTGAAATTTCATTTGTATGAGGATAAGCTGACACCTCAGAGTAGCAGGGAACAAGGTGTATTGACAGTAGTAGATGTGGTCCACGTAGCCACACCGAAAGGATGTGGCTGGAGAGATTAGCAAGGAGTAACGTCGTGGATGTTCAAGAAGGGAGAGAAGTCGGGAAAGGACACAGCGTAACGAGTGTGACAGCTGTGATAACGCTGGAACAACATGACTTGACCCAAAGATGACAAATCACTTGACATCCCAGGCCGAAAGACGACTTGACACTAAGGTAAGTAGCTAGGGCAGCGAAATGTCAGCGATTTGAAATTGATGATGAATCGATCACAATAAGTGATTCTATTTCGACGTAAACAAAAGATAAGTTCAGCTAAACCCTCCCGATTTGGAAGTGATGGGCAAATGCGGAACAAAAGAGACGAAATTGATTGTCGAAATCGGTTCTGTCGTCGATTCTAAATCGTCAATCAAATCAGCAGTCATCGTCGAGGCCCTCTGCGATTCAGAATTGACGCTAAACAACGAGTGATCGACCCCTTCGTGCCCTGAGGCGGGAGCGGGAGCGGGCCGCTCATTCTGGTCGTGGGACATTTGTGTCTCAACTTCGGAGAAATGCAGGGAGAACGGTTGGAAGTGCAAGTAGGTGTCAGTAACGCAAGTCTTTTGCATTTTCAATCGCGGTCATGCTGAAGTCTGAACTTAATTCTCCTTCTAACCGAATGAGCGGCCCACCCCCACTCCCGTCTCAGGGCACTCGAGGGCCAATCACTCGTTGCTCGGTCTCGAGTCTGAATCACTGATAACCTCGACAACGGGTGCCGATTTGATTAGAGATTTAGAATTGATAACAGAATCAATTGTCGAAATCAATCCCGCCTCTTGTTTTCATCGAAATAGAATTACTTATTGCGACCGATTCATCATCGATTTCAAATCGCTGACATTTCCCTACCCTAGCTACGAGACAAGACACAGATTTTAACTATCATTTTAATTCGCTTCCACTGCTCGGGACTTTCATCGATTTCGGAGTCGATTTTGAATCGACGCTCAATTCAAGGGCGCATCATCGATTTAATTGACGAATCAGAACTGTTCATTGAATCGTAACTACCGTCGTTGACAAGAATCGAGCCTGATTTGTCTGTGGTGTGACAAATA
>KQ962828.1:0-22210 GCA_001563735.1 Leucoagaricus sp. SymC.cos
GGGGATGGCTTCAAGCTTTTGTTAACTAGAGCGCCGTCGAGCGCCCGGCGATGATTAATGATTAATGAGCGCTGACGAGGAGCATGAGTGTTCAACGCGGTAGTGTTGTCCCCAGTCACCTCGACTTGGTCAACTGGTGTTTGACTGGTGTCGCCATCAGCCAACGCAAAATGGCTAAGTAGCTAGGGTTGAGAATGTAAGGCTCATCAGCCATCGGCCCCTGTCCATAGATGATCGAGAACCACGGAACTGATAAGACATCCATGCCTACTTGAGCGCAACATTCTCTAAAACAATGCCATTGTTCAACTACGATAACGCAGTGTTTGTGAGCCGTAGACGTAGTAAACGTCAGATGCGAGGTCAATAATTTCAAGGGCTTGGTAAGAAAGTGGTGTTTTTTTTTTAAAAAAAAAGAAATCAACAATTTATTGCGTAGTGCTCGATCGCAGTCTGCACCTAACTAAGTACAAGACTAAGTTAGGAATAAAAGAAAACAGAACAAAATGAAACAAAACAAACTACTCATGGAATTGAGCATATGTCCTAAAACTACAAGAGATACAAGAAAACTGTAGTACTATTAGGAAGAAAATGAGATGAGTGGAGCAAAAGAAAATGTTCGAGAGTGAACATTGAAAACTATAATGTCTATAGTCAAGTAGAAGCACTTACCAGCATCATTGTCAATCAACTGGAGCAGATGGGGAGCAATGAGGTGAAGGGGATGTGGAGACACTAAGGCACAGTCCAGTGTGTTGAATAGATGTGGTAGGAGGAGAGATATTGTCTTGTTCACTGACCACCCTGTTGAATTAAGTAAACGCTCTATGCACCTAATCTATTATTAGTGTGTACCATTAGGGTATCCCACATTATTATGACAAACAATAGCTCACGGACTCCTGCATTATACCATGCATTATTGTATCCTAGGACTCCATAGCAACTGCTTATTGTGTTATTTGCTGTAGCAGTACATGCATTTTATTGTAGGTAGATTGTTATCGCTTACACATACACTTTCCTTGCAGTATATAAGTAACTACAAAATCCTGTTGTTCTTTAGTGAAATCTACATCCTCTCTGCATTCTACTTGAGTTCTAACCAGCCTCTCTCAACTTCGCTTATACTTCGTGTCTCAACTAACTGACAACTACATGAGTGACTAGTTCATTTATTCCTAGCACTGCACTATGCTTTATTCTGCTTTCAACAGGTTATGGGCCCCAACTGCCAAGTGTGTTGTCACTGAGATGTCCTGGACACTTGCTGACATGCTGGAGTAGTCGGAACTTGTTGTCAGTGGTTGTCAGTGTCCCTGCCAAACTCTGCAACTTGCCTGAACTTTATTCCCTATGCACTTAGGCATATGGTCTGGCAGCCTATAATTACATTGTTTCATTAATTCAGATAATTTGCTGATTTAGGTTTTATTTAGATCACTATGTCTACTTTCTCGCTCCTCTCTGGTGTTCCTGTTTTGGTTGGTGAGAAGAACTGGGTCAAGTAGTCTGAATCAATGGAAAATATTCTCTTGATGACGACTATCATAGATCATTTCATGGAAAATAGTGGTCATCATACATGAGAATATGGCAGGAAAGTTGCATAATCCAAAAAACATGACTGTTAGTTCAAATAAGCCTCAATTAGTTAAGAAGGCTGCTTTTCACTTATTATCTTCTTTAATGTAAACATTGTTATAGTCCCAAATGATGTCAAACTTGTTGAAGAACTTAGTATTCTTGAGTCAGTCTACCACTTTACTGATGAGAGGGATGGGTGTTTTGTTTTTGACTGTATACTGGTTGATTTTCTAATAATCTTACACTAATTATTTTGAACTATCTTTCTTAGGAATGAAGAAATATAGGGCAGTATATTGTGATTTTGAGATGCATATCCTTCCTGATTTTAGGTTTTCTTCAATAAATGCATTAAGTTCCTCTTCCTCTTTCAGTGTCATAGAGCATATCTTGGCTTGAAGTTCTGGTGGTGCATTGTTCATGAGTTTAATTTTATGGTCTCATTGAGTGTGGTCAGAGAGTTTGTCAAAATTTGTCTTGTTGAATAGGTGAATATATTTCTTCATGTAGATTGATAAGTCTGCTGCTGTGGTTAGATCTGGTTGTTTCTCCTCTTCTTTATCCAATTCTTGAGCCTGAAGTTTTTAAATATGGGGTTCAATGCATATATCATGATGGAGAATGTTGCAGCTGGGTGGACACCTTGTGAACTTGACAATACTATTCTGCTAATCAATTTCAGAATTATATTGAATTAGCCAATCATGTCCTAAAACTATGTCTACTGAATCCAATATTGTGATTACTACTTCAACCTGTTCTTTGTGGCTATGGGTGTTGAGAGTGATATCAACATAGTGAGTGATTAGTTTGTGGCTGCTGGGAGTTCCATCTGCATTAAAGACTTTGAAGAGTTTGTTGACTGGTTTTGCTAGTATCCCTAATTTCTTGATTTTATCTTCTGATATACACATATAAGTGTATTCTGAGTCAATGAGAGCTTTGATTGTTGCCTGTTGGTTTACTGTAGATATGGTAAGGAGTTCATGCTAAGAGTTTCATCTTTGGGGAATAATATATTATGAAGAACATAAAACAGAAACTCTATAGTTATAGACTCAAAAGTTTGCACATCTTACTTTGAGCCTTCTAGAAAACCCTCCTCTTTGAGCTTTTTCTTCTTCTCTGGTATTTCTGACATAGCTCTAATACTTGGTTTGTTGTATCATAGTGTCCTACAGTATTTTGAAATATAGCTGAATTTGCCACAGTTGTAACACTGGGTCCTGTTGGCTGGGGTGTATGTGTTCTTTAGTTCTAGGAAATTCTTTGTGATATAGCTAAATTTGTCACAGCTATAGCACTTTGGGCTGCCTTTGTTTACATATTGTAGTATTATTCTTCCAATCTCTATTGGTTGCCCTCATCCTCCATATATGGTATCACTTCCTATGGTGTGATAGTGCTTTATCTCCATAAACTCATATCCTTTTCCAACAGTGCTAATGCATTTGATCCACTCCTTGTAGATATCTGGCTGGTAGTCAGAGAGGTATCCTATGATAGTTTTGATAACATCAGGGCAAATGTGTTTTTTCAATAAGAAGAGTGTATAGATGTCATCTGTCTGAGCCTTATATTTGAGGACTTCAAATTCAATTAAAAAGTCCTGAATATGTATTTGTCCTTGCTTGAATTCTTCAATCTTCTATTCAGCCTCCTCTCTTTTCATTCCATCTGAGAACTTGGTCTTAAGTTCTTTAACCTAGGTATTCCAAATGAAGTTGTTCCAATAGTTAGTTCTCATCATCTCTTTTACCATGACTAATACATATAATCCTGCTGTTCCTCCTTTTATCCTAGATAACATTGCTATTACTCAAACTCATTCTTTGCTAATGTCATTTTCTGCAATATAAAATACTATGCTATATCATCAAGCTTCTCATTTGGTTCTTGACCCATTGAAATACTCTAGTTTAGATATAAATAACTTATGTTGCATTTGTACAATTATCTGCATGATAGATACAGATGATGAGAGTCCTTCTATATCTATTTCTTCATATTCCTAAGATATATCTATGCTATTCAATCCTCCTATGTCTGTTTCTTCTAATGTTAATTGTTGGCTAATACTGAGTGATCCTAATGCTGCTGATAAGTATTCTAATGCTTGGGCAGATTCTTTTTCTGCTTTTTTATGTCTAGGCTCAGATCCTTCTTTATCTGTTTCCATCAGTGATTCTTCTGGTATCTCATTATCTTGTTCTTTCTATAATAACTATATATATTCTTTGTTTGCCAGTTGTTTTGCTATGCTTATAGCTAGTACATATTGTTATTTCCTTCTGACAGGATCATCCTCTCTATAGGACTGATTTTATTTATGCTTTTGTTCTATTTGGCAAGATGAGTTAGTGATGTTTTACTAAATATTATGACTTTAAGAGTGAACTCAGGTTGCAACAGAGACAAAAGCTTGAGGGCAGATAAGAAAAAGATACAATTGGTAAAGTATAAGGAATACAGCACTCTATCTAGGATATTTATACTAGAGATATGGGATAACACAGGGTGAACAGGAATAAGAGATACAAAGTAATACTAGGTAACAGAAAATAAACACTACAGTCTACTACAGTCTAAAGAGCTATCTAGAGTAAACTACCCAGAATTATAACATAATTTATCTGAATTAACAAAACAAAGTAATTATACCACCAACTATATATCTAAGTATATAGAGAATAAAGTTTGGGCAAGTTAAAGAGTTCAGCAGAAATATTGTCAATATTTATTAATAAATACTGACTATTCTAGCATATTGGTGAGTGTAAAAATATTTCAGCAATAACACACTTGGCAGTTAGAGCCCATAACCTGTTAAAAGCAGTTAAAAGTATAGCACAGTGCTAGAAGTAAATTAAACTAAATATGTATGATGTAGACAGTATATGTAAGAGACTTGATTATAAAGCTTAAAGATTAAGAGCAGAAAGAACAACTGTAGAAGCTAGAAAGGATTGAATTCAACTAAAGAGTGACCAAGAGTTTGTACTACTTATATACTTAAAGAAAAGTATATACATAAGTAATAAGTATCTATCTATAAGGAATTGCATATACTACTACAGTGAATAGCAATAAGAGAGTAATACTACAGAGTTTTAGACTATAAAGAAATAAATAATGCAAAGAGTCTGTATGCTCAATTACAAATATAAATGTAGGATATCCTAATAGTACACATGCTAATAATAGATAGATATATAGAGTATTTACTTAATTTAACAAAGACAACTTTTTCTATACAGATTGATAAAAACTCAGTTATAAACAGATTGAGTCAGTGTAGAGAAGCCATAAAACTAGGAGAGTTACTCACTCTAATCATAAAATAGCTCATATGGTATATTCAATACATTTTGGTCTATTAGGTCCCTAAGTTTCTGTATATCATACTAAGCTTAGTCTTTCTATCTTAGTTAATATAATTGAACTCCATCATATACAGCAGGTTCTTTGTCAAGCAATGGATATCAAAGAATCAACACAAGATAAAAATATGTATACAATGGAGAACCTACTAGCTCAAGAAGGAGTTAGAGAGCAGGAGGATAAAAACTTCAGTGAAGCCTATAGAGACATCAACATCTCAAATTATATTTTACTTGTTCATGGCAATCTGTTAACAAAAGAACATCTAAAATTTGTCAAATGGACACACAAAGTGGAAGCTATACTAAAAAGACAGTTCTAATATGTCATCTTTCTGCCTAGTTTGTTTCACTTTGAAATATCTTGTGTGGATGCAATCTGGCAAACAGTTCCAGCTTGTAGTTGACAGATTTTCTCCTCACAAAACTCACTGCTCATCTCTGAGTGAAAGTATATGATCTTGTCTACCAAAAATCTAGCTGATCCTCCCATATCTTTGTAACTCCAGTCTCTGTTTCACATCAAGAATTTATGAAAACCATGAACTTTGGAAGGTGTTATCTTTTAGAAATTTGAAGTACCTAGAGGAGATCCTGTATACTACTTGCCAAATATTGCATCTGTTCCACACACATATGTATGTTGGGCCAGTTGTTGGATGTTCTGATGACTGTTAACAATTCCTTTTGCAGATAGAGGCTCTCCTTGATGTTATTGAGGATACTTTGAGGCATTGTCACTGAGACAACATGAAAGTGTACATGTGATGGCACTATCCATTGTAGTCAGCCAAGCTGACCATATTCAGGTCAGAATGATGCACCCCACTGGCTGATGCAATGGCCTTCATCAATGGATATGCTGTAAACCTTGGTGAGAAACTCCATGGCTGCTTGAAATGAATATCATTAAGAGCCTTTTCTGGGCTTACAATGATAACACAATAAGTGCCTGACCAGATTTCCTACATGTGATTGAGCCACTGTATCCACTAATATTTTCGACATAAGATACCTTGAACAATTTTTCACAGGAGTTGTCGGCAGTGACATTCATGGCTTTTATACCCAGTCTTGAAAGCTCTGCAATGTTTTGGTCCCCGAGAATGTTCAGTGCAGTAATCAGGATCAATATTCCTTTCATGAAGAGAAGAGATATCCAAAAGGTTAGAGTTTTCCCTGAGCCCGTTGCAGCTATGGTAATACAACCATGGCCTCGCAACTGTGCCACCACATCGTGAATTTGAAAGAGACATGGGTCCAAACCGAAACGGGCCTTGACAACGTCACGGATTTCTTCAATGGAAGGCGTGTTTCTACTGAGAAACACAAGTCCTGGAATGGAATCAATAAACAAACCTTTTTGGTGGCGCGACGCGCCCTGTATCTCAATTTGGAAATGATGCGCTGTTCTCTTGCACACTACATATGCCATTTAGCGATGGCCAGATGATAGCCGAGTGATGTGAGTAACAGAAGGATGATCTATTGGCGGCCGAGCACCGGGAGGTGTTGGCAAATATTAACAAATCATTGCCAGTCGTCGGGATGTGTTAAAGTTGTCGAAGTTTCGGTAAAACTTCGGAACAACAATTATATAAGAAAGCACCCCGCGACTGGGAAGGAGTCTGGGCAAAACCAAAAAATGCCAAATTGAAATGTGGGTAAGATGTACGCAGGAGCTCGTCTACGATCAGTCTCTTATCTGATCTCTAAACCCATGTCTTCGTCTGCACTCGTCCTCCCCTTCGACCCCTCTGGTGCCTCCGCCTCCGTCGCAGACGCCGATGCCAAGGCTCTCTACAACTCTACACCCTCTGGTGACAAACCTCCCAAGGTTGGAACCACTAGGACCTTCTTCAACACTCCTCAAGGCAAAACTACTACCATCTCTTCTCTCGGTGACAAGTTTGTGCAGAAGAAGGTAGATGAGAGGCGAGAACTTGTTCGTAAGGCCGTTGGTGCCGCTGTGAAGGAGCTCAAGAACTTCGATGGCGTCACTGACATTTCGGTTGATGCCTCGACGGATCCACATGCCGCCGGTATGTTCATAAAATGAATTCCATTAGCTCTTTGCTGATTACATGCACGCCTTTAGCCGTTGCTGCTCATCTGGCTCGCTACAAGTTCACTTTGAAGACAACACCGCCATCGCGCTTCAACCCGAACCTCAAGGAGCCTATTCCGGAGAAATTCACTCTTGCACCAGTGGAAAAGTCGGAAGAGTGGGACAATGGTACCGTTTATGCTGAGGCTCAAAACCTGGCCCGTACGGTGCGTCTTGTTGATTTTTGTTGCCCATAAAAGCTCTGGTTTCTGATGCTGTTTGCCCTAGCTCGCGGAATATCCTGCTAATATGATGACGCCGACTGTCGGTGATCTTACTGAGCGTCTTTCTTTTGGTTGATATATCTTCGCGGGCAGATCTTCACCGAGCGCGTCAAGAAGGAGCTCGAGGGCGTTTCGAACGTACAGATCTTCGTTCGCGATGAAGGTTCGTCTGTTTTAGTCCATCGTCTGAATTTATGCTGATATGGCTGTAGCATGGGCCGAGGCAAAGAACATGGTACATTGATTCAACTTATTTAATGCACATACATTGACCCTCCCCGCAATAGAACACTTTCCTTTCGGTGACCCACGGAACGACGGAACCAGCTAAGATCCTCGAAATGTGAGGGTCAATGTTTTTATGATGAAATGATTCCACTGACTGTATGCAGCCATTACAAGGGTGCTGCCGACAAATCTGCTCCACCCGTGGCTTTCGTCGGAAAGGGTATTACCTTTGATTCTGGGGGTATCAGCTTGAAGCCCGGTGAAGTTAGTGATCTCTGTCTTAATAGCAACAAGGAGTTAAACATTGTCTAGAACATGAAACTGATGCGAGGCGATATGGGTATGTTTCTCTTCATGCTCACCGATAAGTCGTCGTTGACATCAATCTAGGTGGCGCTGCTGCCGTTTCATCCGCTGCTATTGCTATTGCCAGGCTTCAGCTTCCGTGCGTTTCATTTCACTTTCTGTATACTGGCTTTTGCTCATTGGCGCTCCTAGCATCAACTTGGTCGTTGTGACCCCTTTGACGGAGAACATGCCGGGACCTAGTGCTACCAAGCCTGGTGATATGTAGGGTTTTATCATTCGTGGACATTCGATATCATCTCTCACAGCGCCATAGCATTTATGCAATGAACGGAAAGACTGTCGAGGTTGATAATACCGATGCCGAGGGTCGTCTCGTCCTTGCTGGTATAATGTTTATTTACCCTTTCCGTTTGTTTCTAATCTGAGCCTGTCAACCTCCTCAGATGCCATTTATTATGCCATCACTGAGTACAAGCCTCATACCTTGATCGATGTTGCAACTCTGACAAGGTAAGCGATGTTGCAAACACCCAAGGACGATCACGGATCTGATTTTGTTCTAGTGCTTGTGTGATTGCTCTCGGCGATGTTTATTCGGGACTCTACTCTGTAAGTGTCCCACCAGTCGGAGAATGAAATTGTTTTTAATAAACCTGAACAGACCTCCGACGAGCTCTGGGAGAAACTCCGTACTGCTGGAGAGAGTGAATACGACCGTTTCTGGCGCTTGCCCCTCGATGACGACTACCTTCCTCAAATTCATGGCTCCAATGCCGATCTTCAAAACGTAAGGGATTTCTTAAATGTTTAATCATTACCGGAGTAATGAACGGATTGCTATACGGACAGACTGGTGGAAGGCCTGCTGGTAGCATCACTGCAGCCCTCTTCCTGAAAGCTTTCGCCGAAGGCTGTGAGCCCAAGGACGATAAACCCGCTACTTTGAAGTGGGCGCATATTGACATGGCTGGTGCTATGGAGGCCTCTCGTCCTGGACCATACCAGGAGAAAGGTATGACTGGTCGTCCTGTCCGGTATGTTGTTTCTAAGACGGTACATTGATGTTGTTCTAATTCAATGATCAGTGCCCTCATTGAGTACACTTGCCGCCTTGCTAATGCGTGAACATATGTTCGCCGTACTTAACGGATCCTCGTGAATGAAATGTCAGGGACAATCATATGTACTTTTATCTCAGTCCATAAGGACAGACTGATGGAAACGCGATCTATGACCTGTATCTCTGGACATTAATGCAATCATTTACATTACGCAACTTCATATTGAGAATTCCGCATAGGATATATATTCTGCGGATCAGAGCTATCAGACAAGCTGGACAGACAACAATTTAAGGTCACTCGAAAGCGAAGGGAATGGAGGTTAGAATACAAGCAATACCACATAGCTCAATGGATAAAAAGGTGGAATACGGGGGTTTGCCTGAAACCGGTCAAGCAGTAATAAAGGGGTATAAGCCACAAGCATAAGTGCAAATGGTACTAACTTAAACGGAAAGGAAAAACAGTAAATTAAAATCATCAAGAGTTCAAAAGAATGCTAAGGGTCTGTTCTTTTTTTTAAAAAAAATCTAAAATTTATTATGTGGTGCTCGATGTTATGGTGATGCTGGATTATTTGTAATCAAGCACATTATGTCATCCTCTACAGGAAGCATAACAGAGGAGACTCTTTGTATTAACAGGTTTAAGATACCTTACTATTAATAATTCATACATGCAGGGGTTATTAATAGTTGGGAGTTCAATAACAACTCAAGAGGGTGGTTCTACTCCAAGAGTTTAATTAGTGATAAAGAACTCAGATCAAAGTTCTTTATCAAGAGTGACTTAGGTCAATTAGCAAGTTAGAATCCTAGGACTCAGAATCTAGCTTTGTAAGAGTTAAGAGACTTCTATTCTCAAGGCTCTACCTAACCAAGTAAGAATAATGGAGTTCTTCTTGGTAGTTGAGCTTACTTATATACTGCTACAGTATTTGTATCTATATATATAAGTCTAAATAGGGTATATATAGATATATCATTAAGTATTACTTGGATAACATTTAGAGATACAATGTTGGTAGCTATACTATGTTGCAATTGGGTAAAGAAGGTTATCTGTTGATGCCAATCATTAATTGTGGTACCAACATTGAGATAGAAGTTGTGAAATATTAAAGATATACTTCTATCATAATACAATACAGTTCTAACAATAGTTAGAGTGCCTAATGTCCAGGTTCTAGAAGATTCTGGGAGATTATAGAATGTTATAGAAGGTTGTAGAATCTTATAGAATATTTTAAGAATAGTATAGAATATTTGTTCTATAAATAGTATGGAACTTCATAGAACAATATAAATAGATGTAAATAGTATTCATAATTATATGATGATTATAATAGAACTTTGTGGAATAATGTATACAAGTATAAATATGAGTCATTTAACTTGCATGACAATAATTATAGGTATAATTACTAGTATGATTAGTAATTGAGATAATAATAGAGATGCTTAGTAAGTATCTGATGGAAATGATGGAAATGATGACAAATTATGATAGAATCATAATTTATAAGTATGTTATATAATCATGATATTACTTAAGAGTAACTTAAGATAATATATAGTTGACTCTGTTAAATATTCATTATATGAATATTTAGGTGTCAATGTTGTAGGCATTTAGTGCTTCTTCAGTGTCTAAGTAATACATTCTTTGACACTAAAATATTTCAGCACTAAAGTAATTAGTGCTAAAGTAAATATTATAAAAATACAATAAAATATTATATTTTCATAACACTTGATTGCAGTCTGTGTCCAAGTCAGTTGCCCAGGATACCATTACAAAAGTACAACTAAAACTGACTATAAAGAGGTATAACAGGTTAAAACTATCTAAATATCTATCAGAATCAGCATTCAACAAATGCCACCTCATCTTACTCAGCTTTAGGTGAAGGCCTATGACAAAATTTGAGGTTTCAGCAGTGCCAGTTGAGTACTCTCCTACTCTTGCACTCCTCCTCTGCTGTCTTCTGAGAAATTGCATTAAGCTCCACTGTCCTCTCAGACAGGCTGACTTTTCAGCCAACTAAGCCCAATCAAAATGATAGCACTAATACAGACACTGTCAGTTGCTTATGCTGTGCTCCCTCTTACAGTTTACATAACATACAGTATATAGACATGGGGCTTCCACAGAGGTCAGATCCTGGAGTGGTTTTGTAGAGGGGTTGTCCCTGCAGCAGAATATGTGATTGTGATGACTAGTCTCAGTATGAGGACCAGCACACTAGGGGCATTGGGGGGCATGAAAGTGACAGGCATGAGTAGAATATTTCCAGCACCAGCAACACTAGTACAGAGAGATGCTAAAATGAGAGCAGACTGCATATATGAAGTATGAGGCTAGGCTGAATTGGAAAGAAGTGCCAATCAAGTGCTTGGCAGTAGCATCCAACTAGAAATCAAGAATGTTGAACTACACAGTAGTAGTATTGGTGCATCAGAAATTACATATAACCCAAGGGCTATTTGCAAGAGTAAAAGAGACAGCTATGTAGAACTTTCCCATAACTGCTTGTATGTTATTAGTAGTGATCTGACTGCCATCTGCCTTGAAGAAAGAAACATCTATGACCTTAGGATAAGATTGTGAACATAGAAGAGCAGTCTTAACTCCACTCTCAGTGAGAGAGAGAAGGCACTAAACACTAGCTTTTTTATTTTATTTTTATTTTTAAAATCAACAATTTATTATGCAGTACTCAATTGCAGTCCATGCCTAACTACAAACAAATGCTAGCTAGGTAGTCCAAACTAAACAGATACAAAGAAATATAGAAACTTGTAGTATGGAGTGTAAATACTAAAATTACCAGAAATAAATTGAGACAGTAATACTATCAGGAAGAAATAAGACTGTCTATAGTCAATCAAAATTTCTTACCAGCACACATGCAGGTGACTGAACAGGTAGAAGTGAAGAAGTGGAGACACCAATACACAATCTAGCATATCAATGAAGAGTAGAAGTTATTGGGAACTGAGGTGATGGGACATCAGAGTTGAACACAAATATTCATAGATTGTATGTGAGAAAGTCAATAAATTGACTTAATGTGTTGATAGGAATGTCTTTTCTAACATAGAGAGGACATCCAATAATAATGTGTTCTCATAATTTATAACAGAAGCCACATCAATAGCTGACAGGTTTATGAGGGAAAAATTGGGCTCTATAAGAGCTGATAGATGTGTGATTAGTGATGGTATGAGTAGCATATATGACAACATTAAAATTAGTGACTATGTGTAATAGATCACTAGTATCAAGAAAGTAGGAAGAATAGAGCTCTCAAAGCTAAGAGCCACTGTTGTGATATTGAGGGAGAATTATACCACCTTTAAAGAATTTACTATGAAGTATGAGAAATAAATGACTGTGATATTATTGATTATTGAGGAATGTGGTTTGCCACTCTTTAAGACAAGAATTAGTAGTTTTCTTTTTGAGATATGATACAGAGATGTCAGAACACAACCCAGTATGTCAATGATTAGATTTTGTCATGAAATGGACTTTGTGAAGGAGGCAACAAGAGCAGCCAGGCTTCTCAGGAGCAGAATTGCAGTCATATTGTGATAATTTGGAGAGAAGGTACCAGGACCCAATAGATTGAGTTCTAGGAGAGTGTTCTAGCCAGAGATATAGAGCTTTGACTGTAGCCAATAAGTAATTTTGGCCAGCATAGATAGAAGGGTCTAGAAGAGTTTTAGATGCTTGAATATAATCAGTAATGACAAGGATGTGATCAATACCAGAAATAGTAATAGCTTTATATACTGCAAATTGTTGTGCAGCAATTTTGGCTTTAGAAGTGATATATCTCCCATTTGAAAGAGTAAAGGAGTGAATGAGGATGCTGTTGCACTATATTTGATAACAGGCACTTGACTGCTAATTAGAGTTATTAGAAAAACTGCTATCAACAATGATGATGGCAGTGTTAGGGAGAGAGTGGGATAGGGTGAGGGCTTGCTCCAGTCATTGCATATATGTACTGAGCTCATTTGGATTAGACCTATTATAATTAATGAAAGAAAATCAGTCAGAATACAAATCAAGTAAATATAAATCAGGATAATCAGCATTATCAAAAGAATAAAAATGTTCAGAAGTGTTGAGTATTATCACATCAGCCTCCATTACTGGCCCCTCTACCACCAGCTTCTGTTGATCAGTCATAGACCATTTGGCAAGTTTTTTAAGATGAAGATAAATGGGGATAAGGCCCATAATGCATTCAACTCCACTAGAGGGGAAAGTGTGGAAAGTATCAATAATCCATAAAGTAGTATTTCATTGTATTTTTCGAAGTATTTGAAGTTTGGCAATAATATATGTGCCAGAATAATACCATATATGGAAACTGTATATGACAAGAGAAATGACATAGGAACAATAAAGAAGTTATTTTTGATATGGTAGAAATCCATGTATAGAGTTTTCAAGCATGCACATCACATGGACAAAAGTAAGTACTTTTGTCAACCAGTAATGAACATGTTCATTAAAGGTCAACTGACAATTGAAATAAAACCCAAGGTATTGCCAATATTTCTTAGGTTTGAGAGATGATGAAGAAGTAAAAGGCATAAAGCTTAGATTAATAGGAGAGTTATTGTCACTGTGAATACAAGAGAAGTTAAAGATCTCAGACTTGTTATGCTCTAAGAGCAATTTAAAATCTTTGACCAGTTGGACTAGGATTCAATAGGCTCTAGAAATTTTGTTATGGCAGTTAGTTCATATTTCACCTTGTGCTACTATAGTGCCATTGTCAACAAAAGAGAGAAAGAAAACAAGTCTGATATTCTCAAGAGATGCTAGATAGAAAAGAGGAGCAATGTACAATTCAGAAAGGATAGAAGACAAAGCTGAACCTTGTCTGATGCCAGTGTTAGCATTAAAGAAGGGAGAATTGAAAGAGTTGTACAAATAAGTAGTAGAATAGCCTACTAAATAATTGAAAAAGAATTTAGTAACCTCAGGCATGAAATCTTGTTTTTTAAGGGTAGAAACCAATATAGAATGATTCAATAAAGGGAAAAATTGGGAAATATCAAATGCAAGAATGCTGGTATGTAACTTTTTAGCCCATCCAGCACATATGATGTGGGTAAGATAAACATCAGCATCTTTGGTGCTCTATTGAATGATACCACTGACTTGGCAAGAGTGGATGGTATTGTGTTTGACTGCTTTGAATTGCATACCCTGTGCAAGTATTTTCTCAAATAATTTACTAATGGTATTAAGCAATACAATAGGGCAGAAGGCCTTGGACATGTCATATAACAGTTTGTTGGGTTTGGGGATAATGACCAACATAGATTCTTTGAAGTGATCAGGCCAACATCCAGTGTTTAGACAGGCATTGGCAATTTTAAGAAAGAACAGGGAGATATGATCATCAATGTTGAATAGTTTCTTGAGGTGTGACCAGGAAATGTGGTCAACACCTGGAGAGAAGGAGTTAGCACACCCTTTGAGTGCATCATGTATTTCAAGAAGAGTGAAGAGTGTCCATAATCAGGTAGGAATAGAGTCAAGACAGTCTAAAATAGAAGGATTAACTTTTCTGTTGTGAGCCAAATTGTAAGTGCCATTGAATACATTCCAAAGTAAATCAAGATTGTTACAAGGCTTGCCTTTAAACTTGATGGCTTTTGTAGGAGACAATTTGCAATCTTTGGCCCATGCCATCAGATCCCAAGGTCTCTGGTTTTCTTCAGCAATTTCTTTAATTTTCTTATTGAAGAACTTTTGTTTAGTAGCATGTACTGTTCTCCTAAAGGCTATTCAGTTCTCTTTACATCTCTCTTCACAATATTTCTTTAACATTTCTCCACACTCATCATTCCACCATGGCTTGGAGCATGTTAAAACAAAACTCATAGATGCATGTTTGTTCCATAGTGAACTAATGAGGTTAGTGATCTGCACCAAGAGGCATTGAACAGCCATCTCAGTTGAAATATCAGCTGACTGGAGTGCTAGAAGCTTTACAGCCAACTCATTAAGAAAATTCTTTTCTTCTTCAGAATCATGTTTAATGCTCTTTCTCTAAATAGAAACTTGAGTAGGAGACATGGGGATAGAGATCATTAGTAGCACATGATCTGATATCATCTGTTGACCAGAGAAGATATAATGTCCTTCAATATCAATGTCATTAGATAAAAATATAAGATTGATTACTGTGTCAGATTTAGAGCAATCAAAGAAGTAATAAGTAGGTATATCATTGAAAGAACATAATTGATCTAGGCCGAGATCCATCATGAGGTCAAGAAATTGGTCCACATATTTGTTGTTATACTTGTATTATGGGTCCTATGAGGCCAAGCAAAGATTGAAATTGCTGCTAACATAAAGGAATCAAGGAAGAGTGACAGTGTATTGAAGAAGGTGATTGAGTGCATGGCATTCATCATTGAAGTACATGTTCATAAGATAATAGATGTGTTGCTGATAAGATAGTGTTAGGACCATGATGTTATTGTCAAGGTCCATAAATGTGGTATTGAGGGATGGTTGAAAATATGAAAGTTGCCAGTGGATGTAAGCTATAACATGAGGGCAAAAGGAAGAGGAAGGAGAAGTAGATATAATATACATTCAATCAGGATGAAGAGGAGCACCAATAATATTTTTGCCTAAAGTTTGATCAGAAGACATAGTCTGTCTGACCATATTCCAAGTGGGCTCTTGAAAGAAAAGAATATCCATGTTGTTAGTGTAAATATTCAGACATGTTTCTATAACCATATAATTATAATTGATATTGAAGGAAAAAATATTCAAACAATCAATGAGCATACTCTTTATGAAGATATGACAGGCCCTTATTGGCCCTGTAGTATAGAATCAGAATTGTTTCATCTTTCAATAGCAACTGCAATATGTTGTGCCCTTTGGACTTTGGCTTTCTCAGCTTTATTGAGATGCCATAATTTGTTAAACCTATTGCACTAGTAAGGACATTGGTTATCATTAGCTTGATGATCATCTTTGCAATTAAGGTATTTGAAGTTATGTGGACAAGGTTTGTCATTAGCTGTGGCAACATAAGGAGGGGTCATTTTGTTATTAGCTTTGCAGCACCATATCAAATTATGATAATTCTCAGTCTTGTGTGGTCTACCATACTTAGTGTATCACCATCCTTGAGATCAGCATTTAGCAGTAATGTGACCCCAGTACCAGCAGTTCTGACATTGAGGTATACCAGGGTGTATATTGCACACTAAAATAGTAGCTGTATCTACACCAAAGTGGAACAATTTGTTAATCAAAGATTTGGCTTGGGTTCTCTTTTGGGAGTCCCAAATGTCAAACCACACTACCACTATATCAGAATGCAGAGAAGCCTTCATGATATGAGGTGTGGAAGCAAGAGAAATGTTATCAAACAAAAGAGTGTGACAAAGCACATATAAAATATTGTCAGCCTTAAGCTGAACAGAGCCATCATCATGCCACTTGGACAGGGTATAGAAATTTATTCCAACCATTTTGAGGTAAGATTTTGATCTAGAAGCCCAAAAAACAGAGACTTCAGTTTTGAGAACTTTTTTGATGTATTTATATATAATGCTAGTCTTGAAAGTGTTAGGAATGAGGTTGGTGTTAAAAGACAAGCTGAGTGATGGGCCCAGCTGACTCTTGACAATGGAGATAACTTGAAGCTTGGAGTGAGCACTAATAAGGCTTCTGTTAGCAGCTAGAAGTATTTCTTGACATTTAGAAATCATGTCTCAGATGATAACATCATCATAGGGAATGAGGATTTGCTTGCATGATGGTTCTCTGGTGGTTATTTTGACAACAAAATTTTTCTTTGGAGGGGGGTTAGTGTTTCCACCACTGGTATTTCCAGTAGCAGCATTATACATAGTGACAATTTTCTCTACAGGGAGTTTGTTGCCAAATGCTTTAGTTAGCTCAATAAGGTCAATAGCTTGTTTGACAGCAGTGGAGGAGAGAGGGGAAATCTTGGATCATACAGCATCTGCAAAGGATTTGGTGGGAGGAGTAGCCTTGGAAGGCCTAGAAGGAATAGGAGTATTAGGAATACTCACCTTGGAGAGAGTGGATGGAAAATTTGATTGAATGAGTAGTTTAGGAGGAGTACAAGATATCTTTTGAGGTTTCACTACTTCTTTAGTGGCAATATGTTTGATGCCTTCTATGTTGACATCAGCATTTTCATGAGGTTGGGAGGAGGGAATGATTTCTTTCTCTTTGCCCTTCTTAGATTTCTTAGAATATCTATGGATACTGGGAAAAAACAACTTTTTAATTAGTTGTAGGAGAGACATCTTGTTGCTTCCTTGAGAAGTATATGGCTCAATAATGTCAAGCTCATCAGTAAGAGCATGACCTCATCCACTATCATACATCTTAATAAACATATATGCAAGCTCATTAGTAACACCAGAGTCAGGCATGAATTTGCCCTGATTAACAGAAAAGTGCTTGAACTATTCAGAACACTTCTGAAGGACTATATATGTATCTCCAAGAGAATTCTTGTAGTTCTCAACAGTAGGACTCTTATCAGGTTGGATGTCACCACCTTCAGTGAGTTTAACCACCTATGTGTTTCTATCAACATCCATATTATTAGTATAACTAGTAGGAGGGTTAACAGCTGTAGTAACAATCAGAGCTGCTTGGAAAGTATTATCAGCATCAGTAACAACCAATGCTGAAGTAGGAATAGTGTTCTTGATAGCTTGCAAGACACTAGTACCAGCAAGCTTGATAGTCTTAGAGTCTAACTTGAAATCTATAAGATTAGGGGTATTATCTACTAAGTTAGGGTTTGCTACCACATCATTGTCCCATGAGGGCAGGGAAACAAGAAGTCAGACAATGCTAGACTCATAAGGTCCAAGCATGAGAGAGGGGGTATTAGCAATAAAAGAGGATCCTTGGCTGCTTTGCTTTTGGAGTTCTCTAGCAATAGCATATGCCATTGTTTCTTGAGGCATTTGAGCAATGATCTGATCAAATTGAGTGAGTTGGTCAAGTAGGTAATGAGTATCATAGTCAGTTGTGTGTTTATAATGACCAAATAGAATAAGAAAGGGTTCCAGAATATTTTGGTAAAATTTTCGGACCTCAGATTGTTGTATATCCTTGGAGGTAGTGTCAAAAATAAAGTCTTGGTAGAAACTTCAACCTGTAGGAGTGGAGGGCTCATGTTTGAAAGCCAGTTGATTGGGAGAAGGCATGGTAGTATATAATATAGAAAGAGGAAGGGAGTGTCTAGGAAATGCAGATTGAGAATTGCATTCATGAAATGAATAGGCCTGGTTTGAGGCCCAGGAGTGGGCTTGCAATACAGTATGGTCATGGTGTATTATAGTCTCTCCCTCTTCTTCAGAGGAAGATTTGTATTTAGATTTAGAGTTTTTAGCTTTAGCAGCTTCAGACATGGATGTCTCAGTAGCTTAGATATCTACAGCAAATATATGATGGCCAACACATATAATGATGACCTTCTTCAAAATACTGACACCACTAAAAAAGCCACCCTTATTCTTCTCTTCTCTACTGCTACTATCACTCATAATTTCATATATTGTAGTTGTTTGAGTATATCAGAAATACCACTAGTAAAGTTGATGATGGTAGTATGTGGAAAAGGAAAGATGCTGAACATCAGCCTTCACCAGGTCTATTTCAGCCTGGAAGGCAATACAAGAGGTAAGGAGGGAGATTCCCTCATATGTATAGTGGCAGGAGTTGACCTGAAGGTTGCTCTTGCTGAGAGTGTAGTTAGCAGCTCCAACCAAGGCCAGGAACTGTGAAGAAAAGGAAAGCAGGTTAATTTTGATGAGGATCTGATGACAAGAGAGACTAGGGACAGTCAACTTAATCTTGCACTTAGGAAGCACTGGGGGAATAGAGGCCTAGTGTATTGCAATGATGCAATCAGATAGAAGAGTGGGAACAGTCTTGGCCAAATTAACCAAAGATGTGATGTCACAGACAGTGTCAGTATAGCTATGCTTGGCACTGGAGGGAGGAGGGGGATACTTGGCAGACTGAGCAGGCCTAGGAGGAGGGACAGACCTAGGAGCTGAAGAAGAACAAGCAGTAGCCTCTGAAGGAGGACTATGTGTAGGAGCAGAGAGGGCAAGGCTAGCTAAATCAGCTATACTGCAGGTTGGAGGAGGATGCTGTGAAGTATTATAGGGCAGCATATCATACAGACTAGAAGCCAAGGTGGGCACACTAGGAGAGTTATCAAAGAGTAAGGTATGCTACTGTGAAGCAAAAATATGTCCCACTATCACTGACAGGGTATGAGTGAAGTGCATGTGATTATGCTTGTCAGACCAAGGCTTACCAGCCAAGATTGTGAGAGTGTTGTTGAGAAGAGATATCCTCTTTACTAAATCAGCAGAGAGGTGGAGAGGAATGTAATCCCAGTCACCAGAGACCAGGAGAGGGGAAAGAAAACAAGGAGCAAAGATACTAGTCTCAGAAGAAAGGCCAATAACAGGAGGGGCAGGAGTAGCCAGACAAGATGCAGATAGCACTAAGCAGGGCTGGGGAGTATGAGCTCAGCAACAACTGAGCTATGCTTCTTCTTCTTGTCTTTGCTCTTGTGAGGGACAGGTGTAGTGAGGTTAGGGAGCCCAGAAAGAAGGGCTGAGCCATGAGGAGTAGAGAAGCCCATTATTTCAGCATCACATCCCTGAGAAGAAGTTGGGCTGAACATCTCTAAGCCCACATCCTCAATGTCCTCATCCCAAGAACATATTCCTAAGTTACATATGTACTGGCCATCAGACATGGCATAGATTCAACAATATATGACCAACATCTGAAGATGATGGTGGTACATGGGAAAGAAGGATTTTGGCTAAGAGTCTGTTCAGTAATGAGAATATGTGCCTATAAGATAGACAATATCCAGAATTATTACCTGTTATGTAAGCAAATAGCAGTCTAACTGGCAAGCTCAATTACAATAACATGAGACAACTAGGACACAATCTACAATCTAAGATTGATTTATTTGTTCTTGAGGAGTGTTCTCTAGAAAACAGAAATTAAATGAAGTGTAGAATATTTTATTTTATTTTATTACTTTTTTTACCAAAAGTGCTCAAAATATCATATTTGTGCTTTTGGTAGAAGAAAATGAGGGGGACAACTTGGCAAACAGGGGGGTTTTGCCACTTATGTAACCAGTCACATAATGTATATTGTATATTGTGGCTGAGGAGAGAGGGCAAGCCTCCAATAAATATCACAAAACTTGTGATTTACTGCTTCTGAAAAATAGGAAATCATTCTAATTCATACAAAGCATGTGCAGAAAACCTTCTTAAAGGAAGAGAAGCTAGAAAATCTGCCAAAAAGGTGACTCAAGCCACCACACCATCAGCACTGTAGTCTGGACAGTTTTACCCTTTTAAGATATAAAAAGTAATTTTTTAACCTTTTGTTTCAACCTAGCATTTATTTGAGCATTGATGGTCAGGTTCATTCTTCACACATCCATGTGAGGTCTTAAGAGCCTTTTAAGAGGCTTTGAAGGGAGAGAAAATGTTCAGTTCTGACATACAAGAGTAATACCAAGTTTAGTTCAGTCTATAATGATGAAAATGGTTGGAGTGAGAATAGAAGGGTTACACAATGATTATCAGTGGGTTGTAAGGTTTGTTTAAGGCCAGCTGAGTTCTTTCCAGCTTCTTGTGAGTCTTTTTAATACATCTCATAGGTTTCTAAACCTTTATATATTATTGTTGGCTGCACTAAAAATTAAGTGATTGTTAAGTGAGATTCATTATTGTCCCTTTTCTTTTTTAAAAAAAATCAAATTCATTATTGTCCTTACCCATGAAAGGAATCACAACCATTTGAGTAGGTTGTGAGGGTGACAAGCTTCACAGGCTTCTCAAGAACAGTCAAAGCTGGTGACAGCTCTTGAGTTTTATAATGCTGTTGTGTATAAGTCTTTCTAATTTTAAAGCCATGAAATGTGAGGTTAATATCAGAACTGCTATGTAAATACATGAGAGCATGAAAGCATGGGTGGTATAGAGGCACAAAACTGAATATACTCTAAAGTAAGACAGAGATAGCAATAAAAGGAGAGGAAAAAAAAGTATAAAAGGAGTGCAGTGCAAAAACAGCAGTGCTTAAAAAGTCTCAGTATTAGGAACTGGTGAAAAATCACTAATTAGGAAGCTGGTTGTGGTGGGATTGGAAGCCATGTTAGATTTCTAAAAGAATAGGTGGAATGCTAGTTGCATTGAAATTTAATAGACACTACAAGAATTTGAGATTCTAGAAGATCAGAGATAAAGGGGCAATTGAATGCACTAATACACCCATCTAGCCCAACCTCTCCAGAGTGTCTTCAACATTAAAGTAGTAGAGCACTGACAAAGCTGGACCAGAAAGTTATTGAAAGTTTAAAGTCTAATATATTATATGAGTTATATGGCACTCATGTTTGTGTTGAAATGTGATTTCTATATTTGGACAATCATGAAATGTCCACAACACAAGTAGTGATACACGACACGATGACACATTCCACCATAACACCCATTGTTTATTAATCCTCCATTGTTCTCTGTGGTAGATGTAGAAAACATATAAATACCCTAGATAATCTCCTGTATTCCTCGTCCTTTTGCCTCCCAATACACTCCCCTCTCATGATTACATAAGTCCCTTCAACACAAAAGGACGACCCCAGTCTCTCGTTCCTCTTTTCGCTCTCTTTTCTCTTGTCGTCGATCTTGCCGCCAGGGGGCCGAAGCCCTGAAGAAATTGTTCACGTCGAAATCTTGCCGCCAGGGGGCCGAAGCCCTGTTCATACCGTTACCGTCTTGCCGATTAGGGGGCCGAAGCCCTAATTTATCGCCGTCGCTCCGTTACTCAATTGATCGTTGATCCACATCACCCTTTCCAAATTCGGTCACTCCATTATGCCGGAACTCTTCTTCGACAATCTCACTGATGGAAATTACCATGATTGGAAAATTTATATGGAAGCTGTGCTCGTGAAAAAGAAATTATGGCCAGTTGTGTCTGGACTAGAGAGATACCCCGGGGGGACTGAAGGGACTAAGAAGGTTCGCGATTTCCAGACCAGACAGTACCAAGCCCGTGCTGAGATCATTCTCCATGTTTCCCCTTCCCAATTGGCTCATTGTTCCCACGATGACCCTATGATTATTTGGAATACCCTCTCCGACATTCATTCCCCACATGGTCGCTCTACCATTATTGTTCTTCGTCGCCGTATCCATAAACTTC
>KQ962828.1:41043-58442 GCA_001563735.1 Leucoagaricus sp. SymC.cos
GAACATCAGAGTGACAACATACCTCCTGATACTTGTGGCAGATCCAGTCCTTGTTGAACCAGTGATGTCAGAACAGGCACTGCCTCAAGTCGGCAGTATGTGCCTAGTAACAATTCAGGCAGTGAGGGGGGTGCAGGCATGGTTGGCCAGCAGGGGTGGGTAGGACACCCTGGCAGACATTCCTCTTACAACAACCAGTGAATACACAATGCATATCACAGTAGTGAGGCTCTGCCCATAGAGGACACTGAGGCATCTTCTGCTTGCAGGTCTGAGATGAGTGCCCCCATTGCCAGCAACACTGACAGAGGGAGGCCCCAGGGTTGGTGCTGGCCTCTATAATCCTGGAGGTCCAGTGTCCAAACTGAAGAGAGTGTCCCATGAGGTTAGCAGCATGAGTGCCCCTCTGGGAGTCCCAGACTTTGAAATATGCTGTCACAGTGTCTGACAACTTGGAATTGCAGACCACCTGAGAGGGGCCCACAAGGACAAAGTGGTTAGAGAGATTAGACACTCTCATAATCCCCTCAACCTGGTCAGAGGTGGTTCTAGAACCATCCTGGCAAATAAAAGGAATATCAATGAGCTTAAAGAAGCTCTTCAATGCAGAAAGGTGTGCCTCAGAGCCCACAGGTGAAAAATAAATGCCCAACCACTGATAAATAGTGTTGAGCTGCTCAAGGGAGGGGACATCGGTGAGCTGAATCGACCAGCTACTATATGCCACAAGTACAGACTCTGTGTGGAGCCTGATGACCTTGTTGTCTGTAAGGTACTGGTTGAGCAGACAGGGCATCTGCTTAAGATTAGGCCTGGTATTGGGGTCATCCAGGATGAAAAGGACTTGCTTCCTGCTAGGACCCTTGGTGGTAGCCTTGGGTTTCTTAGCAGGGGGAGCAGGGGCAGAAGACATGATAGGGTGCTTCACACCCACTACAGCTGCCAGAGCAGGAGCAGCAGACACAGCAGCAGCTGTGTCAGCCTAGAGAAGAGCTGCAATAGCAGAAGGAGCAAGGTTAGGAAAAGACCTAATAACATGCACCAGGTTCTCCACTGAACCAGAAGAACCTGCAATAGGGGTGGGGGCAGCCCAGGTGGCAGCCACAAAGGACTGGGTGCCTGGCTTAGATGTGAAAGAAATAGGAGGCAGGGGACCCTTAGAAAGGACCCACTTCTTAGCTGCTTTCTTTGTTTTAGCCTTCTTCAAGCCCTGGGGCTTAGGAGGAGGTGGGGCAGGAATAGTCCCTAAAGGCTCACCAACCGGTGCATTCTCAGGTGGATGGTCAGGAACACTAGGGGGAGGGGGGGTGACATTCATCTACATAACCTCAGGGGAAATGATCTCCACTAGAGGGGCAGTAGGCTTGCACATAGGAACATCCTTGGATGACTTCAGAGGAGCAAACCAGGGTGCCGCTGTGTCATACACAGTAGTGCACATAGAGTCTGTAGGGTCAGCCAGTAAGCTGCCCCATGGGTCAATAGATGTAAGCTCAGCAAACCCAGTGATGGGCAAACCAAACCTGGGAGGGGGAACAACACCATGCTCAGTCATCCACCTCAGAAAGTCTAAGGCACGATCGAGAGAAACCCATACTGCTTCGAAATTTGCCTGGGGATCTACCAACTCCTCATCCAGGGTGAGTGGGTATGGCCCCAATGGGGCACTAGGCTGCTGGAGAGCAACCTATTGAGAGGAGGCCCCCTGGAAAGGGTCCTGAAGTGAAGAGAAGAGGGAAGCATCCTTAGGAGATGTGGCCCTGAAAGAGGCACACAAAGAAAGAGGGCTATGGCACCTGCCTTGGTGACGAGTGGTATAGTTAGTGTTACAGGTGCTTATTGGCAGGACCTCATTCCCAGAGGGCAATGAGCACCTATCCCTAAGGGTCAGCAGTTCTTCATCATGAACAATACTTACGTTTTCCCAAAGGGAAGCTGACTACACAAGTCCTATTCCGAAGGGACTGAGGGGAGACAACTCTCCAGCCTTCTCCATACCCTTGCGATTTGATATGCCCGATATCGATCGATACTCATCCGGTTCAGTCCAGAATGGGTGTGACCATCATTCCATCCTACTATGAGTCATGAGGCAGGAATAAGATTATTTACTCACAGGAGAGATTAGCGTCTCACAGAGAGCGCTAACGCGAGGTTAACTTGTGGGTAGCTCTATAATGCAGGGGTTCTTCTTCTGACAGCAAGTCAATCAGTGAAGGCATGAGAGACGTCTCACTAAGGTAAAGCATCTTAGGAGTTATGTAGATGAGTAACCGAAGAGGATGGAAGCTAAGCTTCCATGGGAGCACCTCTTCGCTATATATACGTTCTATCTAGATACATACAGATTCTTTTTCTATCTATATGAGGCAATAGAAGTCTATCTAGTAAAGTTCCTCATACATGAGGCATAAGCGAAGTTCGCGCATAATCTATAGTACGAGTCCATAATCCAATAATCAAAGAAAGAGAGGAAACGTTCAAGGGGAAGGAGGAACGAGGTGAGGAGGAGAACTACATATGGGATCATAGGCTATTAATACATTCACTAAGAAGACGTAGAAGATAAGAAGTCCGAAGTTTACGTCTACTAGGGTAATGGATCATAAAACTATAAAAGTCAATCAGGAGAAGTAGTAACTAATAATACATTCGCTGATGATGACTCGGGAATTAAGAAGGTCGATCAACAGGGTCATCAAATGGAAGTCGTCATAAGGGTGAGAGAATAGAAGCGTACGTCACAGTCATAATTCCTACATAGGCTCTGGAGAGGTGGTGTAGCGGGAGTGGTCATATCCCGTAACATCAGTCTTCAGTGACACACTTCGGCTTCGTGTGATACTGCATGCTGATTCACTGGTGTCAGTAGAGTAATCCATGGAATCCTCGGTGGGGAGTGGAGGAGGGATAGGTCATGGAAGAGATGCTGGCGTGTCTGCATATGACAGGGTCGGCAAAAGTGGCGGGGTTGCTAATTTGGTGTTCATCATATCCAAAGCGATTTGGATGTTAGGAGTTATTCGCCTGCTTTGATAAGTTCCTGTAAGGAGCTGTCGTACAAGGACTTGCACGAGCACGTGTCCTTGGAAGTCCATATATGGATGGTGCCAGAGCGTCGATGAGTCGTCGTCGTTAATCTTCCAACCATTCGCGACTATGTTGGGTGACCTATTCTTGAGCGTACATAGATACTCTCCATTCAGGGTATATTGTCTGAAGGGAGGATTGTTGTAAGCATCTAAAAGGATAGGATCGAGATAAGGCTTCTCTGGTAACTCTTCGGGTAAGAGAGTCAGGATCCTTAATATCTTGTCGTCTTCTCCAGTAGTTCCTTGAATATTCCAGTGATAGAAATCTGTATAAATCATCGAGTTATCAATGATCTCCTGGGCCATTACATTATCCCCTTCATTTAAGGTTTCTTCCAGTATACCTTTTAAATGTAAGGCCTTCGCGTCGTTAAGTAGGGCGCTGGTGATATCGTCTTCAGGGTGATGTATTTGTTTTTGCATGAGTTGGTAATGGTCAGGGTGAGCGCGAGGAAGTGGTGGTAATATGGCGTATATGTTGGCGTGTTCTCCAGTTCCATAAGGTATAGGTCCTATGAGTGTAGTTTTCGCGTTGTATCGTATTCTGGTTAATATATTTTCAGGTGCGTCTGCATCAGACACTTCCAATATTCTCGTAGGGGTAGTCGTCATAGTTGGTGTCGTAACCGTCATAGGTGGGTGAAGGATATCTTGATAAATGGCTGAAAGGACGGGTTTGTATGGTTCTTTCTTCGTCACGATCAGAAGTTGGAAATTCTCCTTCATGGTTGCTGGGGCATCGGCGGCCACACTGGCGATTCCTACGTTGGCTCATGTCCAGTTCTCTTCAAGCATGGTTAGCATGTCGATAGGCAGCTGGAGGTGATCGGGCTCTAATTCCTCATGAAGTAGGGTGTTGTATCTCGGGTACTCAATGTTGAGCTTCTTGGTGATTTTCCCAGCCATCAACAGGGTGTATAGAGGTCCTGGAGGCCACGTTGGATATTTGAGAGCTTCTTGGGTGGTTTTCTCGAGTATTTCACCTGGAGTCATTTCGAGGAAGAGTAGGGGAGGATGATGATTGATCCATAATATCATGTCGTTCTCAGTGCATCGATCTTTGAGTGTTCGTGTGCATTGGGCGAAGGTGATGTGCATATGTCAAGTCATTGATTCGCTGGTCATCTCATTGTCTTTGTCGAGTGCGGTGAGTTGTCTGTCGCCATCGGGAATCAATAGTTTGATGACGTGGAGGGTTTCTTGAATAGTGAGGAGGGAGATCCAAGTTTTGAGATTTGTTTGTGCCTCCTTGTGAGTTTCTTCCACCATCAAGAAGTGGTGGTCGAGTTTCTCATATAGTTCCTGTAGAGAGCGCAGGAGCTCTTGGAGGGTGGGGAATTGCAAAAGTCATTGTAAAGTGATTTCCATCTTGCAAGCTGAGGTGAGTGCTGTTTGACAGTTGGCCCATAGAAATTCCGACGTGAGTAAACCATATCACCTTTCATAGATTCTCAGTGAGGTGAAGGCTAGTAAGACTCTGTCGAGCTTGGTTGGCTTGATACACATAGCGGAGTAGCATTCGTGCATAATGTATGCTAGAAGCAACTGTCGTCCTGTAGTAGTTGACGCTTGCAAGTGTTGCAGGAGTGTTTCGTAGATCATTGTCCTCAAGGGGCAGGTTATCCCATTTAAGTTGTGATAGGGAATAGTCGAGGGATTGATCCAAAATTGCAGCATTTCCGGCAAGGGAGGGAGCCCGGACTGGGTTCCCGTCGACAGTGAAGGAGGTGTATTCTCCATTTCGGTTAATAAAAAAGTTGGGTAAGGGTCAGAGAGTAGAAAGTTGAGGTGTTGGGATAGAAGGTGATGTGGATGGAGTCGTCGGCGTTGGTATGGCCGGTGTACTAGAGTTGTGTACGTTCTCGCTGTCTTGACCTTGTTGGACTTGATTCGGTGTTTCAAGAGGAGGAGTAGTATGAGGATGATGAGTGATAATCTCAAGTAATCGATTGAGTTGTTCAGTGTCAGGTGTGGTTTGAGTGACGTTATCAGTAGGTTCGGGAGTTGGGGGCATGATTTTAGGGGAGTCGATGTAGGCGTTTATATCGTTGTACAATGTTGGTTGCCTTTTCCAGGTTTTCTGGCAGTTCCCAGGTATTTTCCGAAGTCGGATAGCCTTCCCATTTCACGAAATAATGGAACCTGTTCCTGATTAGTTTATGATTCACAATCACTTCTACCTCATAGGTTTCTTCTCCTTCGTCCAGGTCAGGTGGTGGCCTCTCGTGGTGTCGTCTATACAGAAAATTTTCTGTATGTGGGAGTAGAAGGGAGGCGTGGAAGGTGTCATGTATCTTCCATTGAGGGGGAAGTCGCAACTTGAATACCAGTGGGGACTTCTTGTTGATGATCTCGAAAGGTCCTTCTCATTTTGGCATAAGTTTGCGATATTTTCGATATAGGGGTAGGTTCTTGTTGTTCAACCAAACCTTTTGTCCTATTTCGAAAGTTGGGAGGCGCAGATGACTAGTCTTCTTCATCATCTGTTGTCGCACATGATTGTGTGCCGAGAGGGCTCGGTTCCTGGCAGCTATAAGATTTTTGGCTCAGGAATCGGTGTTGGGGTTGTTGGTTCGGCCTTCTTTCCAGGGAAGTGATTTAGGTCGTTCTCCTTGATAGAGTTCAAAAGGAGTTTCCTTTCTTCCAGAGTGTGGTCGGTTGTTATGAACATATTCGTAGATAGCGAGGTATTTGCTCCATTTGCTGGGGTCGTTTGCAGTAAAAATTGATAAATACATCTCAATTTCTTGATTGAATCATTCCATCATTCCATCGGTCTGCGGGTGATATGCAGTCGAGAAGGCAGGTTGGATATGGAGAGCTTTGTAAAGGGTGCACATAGATTTTGATGCGAATCTAGGGTCACGATCGCTGATGACTTTATCAGGTAATCCAAATCTTCTGAAGAGATGGTCAATTAATAGTTGAGCGATCTGAGATGATGTAGCTGTTTTCATTGTAGGGACTAAAATTATCCCCTTTGTTAAGCCATGGTCCACAATGGCTAAAATACTATCAAATCCATGAGATTTCGGGAGATCGGTGATAAGATCCATCGAGATCTGGGAGAAGGGTCGGGTCTTTGTGGGTCCTTTGATAGGTTGTAACGGTGGGTGATTGGGTTGTCGTATGATCTTGTGCGCTTGGCATTCTCTACATCCCTTTACGTATTCGATTACATAGTCTTGCATGTGGGGCCAATAGGCATGTAGTTGTAGTTTTCGTAGTGTTTCGGCTTGGCCAGGGTGTCCTGCAGTAGGATGATCATGACAAGCCTGTAATAGGCGTCGTCGTATATCTGTGTCATTAGGTATAATGGGTATTCCATTTCTGCGGGGTATATCCGTCATAGGGGTATCCCATTCCTTTACTTCAATCAAGTCACTTTTATTCTTGATTTCTTGTAATAATTCATTGTCGAGGATGTTGATGAATTCATTGTCGAGGAGAGTTATCTTGCATTTATCTTGATTGGTTGGTGCTAGATCGGGTCATCGTGATAATGCATCGGCTGCAATGTTTTTCTTTCCTGGGATATGTCATAGTTTCAACATTGGTTTATATTCTTCCAGGGTCGCATGCCATCGTCGTTGTCGAGGGTTGAGGTCTTGTGGTTTTCTCCAACAAGTGAGGTTTTCGTGGTCGGTCCAGACTATGACCGGATGTCATGCTCCTAAGAGATGATGTCGCCAGATTTTCACGGCATGAATAATTGTGAGTAGTTCTTGCTCTGAGCAGTGATAATTTCGTTCACTAGGTATGAAGGATTGAGAGTGAAATGCAATTGGTTGTCGTCGTCCTGTGGCATTCTTTTGATATAGAATGGCTCCTGAGGCGTAAGCTGATGCGTTGGTTTCTACTTCGTATGGAAGGTCCAGGTTAGCCTTGGCTAGGACAGGTTTTTTGTTAAACATTGCTTTCATTTCTTGAAAGGCTTTATCGTGCTCCTTAGTCCACTCGAATGTCACATTAGTAGACATGAGACGGTTAAGAGGTGCAGTGATTTTAGAGTAGTTGCATACGAATCGTCGGTAGAAGTTGCAAAAACCCATAAATTTGCATACTTCTCGTGTCGTTGTTGGGATTGGCCATTCCATTATTCCTTTCAACTTTATGTGATCCATTTCAATCGTCGAAGGCGTGATCATGGTGCTGAGATATTCGATTCGTTGTTTTTCGAATTCGCATTTCGATGGCTTCAGATAGAGGTTGTGTTTGCGGAGGACTTCTAACACTTCTAGCATGAGTTGTTTCAGTTCTTCTTTCATGGCGGCGTGGATAAGGATGTCATCCATGTAGATGAGGACTCCTTTAGCGTGGATGAGAGGTTTGAAAATTTTGTCCATCATCATCTGAAAGGTGGCTGGTGAATTACACATGCCAAAGAACATTACCGTAGGTTCATATAATCCTCTGGGCGTTCTGAAGGCGGCTTTCCATATATCAGGCAGATGAATGCATATGTTGTTGTATCTGCTTCGAATATCCATTTTTGTAAAATAGTTCGATCCTTTGAGTTGGTCGAAAAGAGTGGCGATATTCGGAAGGGGGTAGGCATTTTTCTTGGTGTGTTTGTTTAAGTAGCGGTAGTCTTGACATGGTTGAAGTTTTCCATCTTTCTTAGATACGAAGAAAAATGGTGATGCCATAGGTGATTTGGATGGTCATATATATCCTTTTGAAAGGTTTTCGTCAAGGAATTTGTCGAGTTCTTTGAGTTCCTTCGGAGCGAGTTTGTAATTTGAGAAAGGTTTCGCTTCAAACGTAGGTAGTAGCTCGATTTTGTGATTCCATTTTCAGTCTGGAGGGAATCAGCTTGCTTTCTTCTCGGAAAATACGTGGAGGTATTGGTGATATTCGGTTGGTACAATTTTTTGAGGGTCGTCAGATTTCTTGTCACCATATTTCTGGGCTAGTAGTTGAGACGTGTTCGTTTTGATGTTGATTTCGTCCTCGTCTTCCATATAGGCATAATTAACGTAATCATATCCTTCAGAGACTTGGTCGCATATCTCATCATAAATCGATTGTCAATTGAGAGAAATGGTTTTGTTCTTCCAGTTGATGTCTGGGTTAGCGATTTGTAGCCAAGGGGTTCCTAGGATGAGTCAAGGTTGCCCTAGTCCTGTTACTGTGGCTTGAATTGTTTGGTCTTGTCTATCAGTGGTGAATTTGATATTGGTGTAGTACTTTGCTTCATTCATCGATCCGTCAGCATTTCGAATTTTTGTGGTTTTCAATAATGGTTTGAGAGGTAGTCTCCATCGTTGCATAAGTTCGGGGTTGATGAAATTGTTGCTAGCTCCTGAATCTATTAGGGCGGTAAAGACTGTGTCGGGGTCAGAGGGAGGATGAATAGTGATAGGAAGGTGGAATAGTCGTTTTTTGTTTGCGAGATTCACTTGATTGATTTCTTCCAGCATTCTCGGGTTCTCGCTTCCTAATTCCATTTCGTAAAATTTGACTTTCCGTTTGTTAGTTCTTCTATCTCCTCGTCACTTGTTTCTTCTGCATTGAAAATCCGATGTCATCCTAGGCATTGGGGTCTCTTTCCTTTCCCTTTTTCTTTCTTGATTCTGGAGGTTTGTCGTTTCGTTCCTTTAGGATTTCGTTTTTGAAATTTCTTGTTGAAAGGGCAATTGGCAGCGAAATGTTGTCCTTCTTTGCATAGGAAGCATTTTCCTTCGGCTCTGAGTTTCGCATAATCTTCAGTGAGAAGGGAGTTGAGTTCTTCTTCAACTCTTTCAGCAATGTATCGTTCAATATCGCTGTCATCGCTTTCGCTTTCAGTTTCGTTGCTTTTGTATTCGCTTGATTCTTCTTCTTCGTGTCGAGCATAATTGAGTTGTTCGAGTAGGTCAACGTCCATGGGACTGTATCCTGGGGCTTCAGTGATCTTTCGAGTCAATGTATAAGGTTGATAGTTTGTTTTTGAATGGTGCTTTGTAGAACCTTTCCACGTGCGATGAGGGCATTCTCTTCATGGTCGATAATCTCTTGAAGAGCGAACATATGGTTGAAGGTACTCCATTCCTGCCACTTGTCTGGCAGTGGCATAGAAGTTGTCGATAGAGGATTGGTTGGGGTTCTGGTTTTGGACTCTTGTATAGTAATGTGGGTCCAATCCTTGGAGGAAGAAGACGATTCTCGTGTTAATGTTGGCAAGGCCGGAAATTGCGAGTTCGCTCTTGAATTGATTGATGTATTCCTCGATCAGTCTTCCATTTTGTCGCGTGTTTTGGAGTTGATGTATCCCTCAGAGGTTATTGCTGATGTGTTTGAATGATGTATCGAGCGCAGTGTTGAAGTCTGTAATGGATCCTGGGTTGAGGACATTGTTGATCGTTTTGTCTTTGATGAAGGCGCATTTCCATTCAGTCGCAGGTCCTTCCATAGTAAGTAAGGCATAATAGATCTTCTTTGCATTGGTATTGTAAGTGTTGGGTTGAGCAATAAAGAAGAGGTCGAGGTCGGATTTCCATCGTTCATAATCTTCAGTGCTTCCGGTGAAAGCTCTTGGTTTCAAAACCTTTGGGTCTCGTGTTGTTTGCTGAGTCACCATCTGTTGTCTTTGGGAGGTGTTGGCGGCAGAGGTGTTTCATAAAGATGCGGAGTCGTCGTGAAGCTCAGGGAGTATAGGGTCAGGAGATGAGGATATCTGTCGAGAGCTTCTGTGCTCGTTAAAGGAGAGGGTTCAAGGTGATTGTCGTGGTGTATTTCCTCGGGTTGGGGCGAAGTCAAGAGAGAGCGTAAAAGGCTCTGGTCGGGTTTCACTGTTTCTTGAGTCTTGTTGTCATTGCTGTTCCAATAGGAGAAGTCGGGTGTCGGGGTCGAGTCGGTTCCAAAATTCGATGTTTTCGTTTTCAATGTGGACTGGTCTAGTTTCTTCTGTTTCAATTCATGTATGAGGTCGTTCAGTATTTCGGAGTTGACTTCTATTTTCTTCTGCAGCGTCATCTGCTCTATCTCTATCTCTTCTTCTTCTCTGTCTTTCTCATTGTCCAGTTTGTCATTCGGAAATTGCAGTTTATCTGTTTAATGAGTCATTAATATCGTTATATTTCATTACAGTCGTCATCGGTCATAATGCGTCCTCATTTCGGAGTTTGTCTTGATTGTTATGGGTCATATCATTTGTAAGGATAAGGAGGGTGGTATTTTGTCTATTTGTTTAATCAATCTGGACCAGTTTTGTCTGTGGCTTGGGTATGTTCGTTTTAATTCAAGTTTTCCTTCTTGAATCCCATATTTCAGGGTCCAATAGATAATGCCTTGGTTTACCTATCTTCTCAGTAGTTGTACGTCCACTGGAGATGATGGAGTATTCTAAGGGTGCTCGAGTATGGACTCAATTTCGAGGATTGATTTTGATCAGTATACGTCGATCTGTTCAATCGGACGGCCTATTCCTTGGATTAGTCAAATATCGCAGATACTTGCCTAACCACTCCGGGAGTAGGGGACAGTTTGGTGTCTTTAGACCTATTTTTCCAAGATGCCCATTCTTACCGTAGAGTGATCAACTCATGTGGCACTTAGGCTAATTGATCAGTCACAACCAATTATTACCGTTTGCTTACCTTCTTGCTCCTCAGCCGGTTCAGGAAGGGAGCTTCCATCCTAGTGTTATGGGTGCTTATCGGCAGGACCTCATTCCCAGAGGGCAATGAGCACCTATCCCTAAGGGTCAGCAGTTCTTCGTCATGAATGATACTTACGTTTTCCCAAAGAGAAGCTGACTACACAAGTCCTATTCCGAAGGGACTGAGGGGAGACAACTCTCCAGCCTTCTCCATACCCTTGTGATTCGATATGCCTGATATCGATCGATACTCATCCAGTTCGGTCCAGAATGGGTGTGACCATCATTCCGTCCTACTATGAGTCATGAGGCAGGAATAAGATTATTTACTCATGGGAGAGATTAGCATCTCACAGAGAGCACTAACGCAAGGTTAACTTGTGGGTAGCTCTGTAATGCAGGGGTTCTTCTTCTGACAGCAAGTCAATCAGTGAAGGCATGAGAGACGTCTCACTAAGGTAAAGCATCTTAGGAGTTATGTAGATGAGTAACCGAAGAGGATGGAAGCTAAGCTTCCATGGGAGCGCCTCTTCGCTATATATACGTTCTATCTAGATACATACAGATTCTTTTTCTATCTATATGAGGCGATAGAAGTCTATCTAGTAAAGTTCCTCGTACATGAGGCATAAGCGAAGTTCGCGCATAATCTATAGTATGAGTCCATAATCCAATAATCAAAGAAAGAGAGGAAACGTTCGAGGGGAAGGAGGAACAAGGTGAGGAGGAGAACTACATACAGGATCATAGGCTATTAATACATTCACTAAGAAGACGTAGAAGATAAGAAGTCCGAAGTTTACATCTACAGCACTGATTCACTGGTGTCGGTAGAGTAATCCATGGAATCCTCGGTGGGGAGTGGAGGAGGGATAGGTCATGGAAGAGATGCTGGCGTGTCTGCATATGACAGGGTCGGCAAAAGTGGCGGGGTTGCTAATTTGGTGTTCATCATATCCAAAGCAATTTGGATGTTAGGAGTTATTCACCTGCTTTGATAAGTTCCTGTAAGGAGCTGTCGTACAAGGACTTGCACGAGCACGTGTCCTTGGAAGTCCATATATGGATGGTGCCAGAGCGTCGATGAGTCGTCGTCGTTAATCTTCCAACCATTCGCGACTATGTTGGGTGACCTATTCTTGAGCGTACATAGATACTCTCCATTCAGGGTATATTGTCTGAAGGGAGGATTGTTGTAAGCATCTAAAAGGATAGGATCGAGATAAGGCTTCTCTGGTAACTCTTCGGGTAAGAGAGTTGGGATCCTTAATATCTTGTCGTCTTCTCCAGTAGTTCCTTGAATATTCCAGCAATAGAAATCTGTATAAATCATCGAGTTATCAATGATCTCCTGGGCCATTACAGTCGGTCCTAGTGGCCATTCTAGGTGTATGGCCAGGGTCGAGAAGAAGGTCAATATTACTCAATCCTCTGGGAGGCCCAGAGAATGAGGAAGGAGTCACAGAAGGGGCATGACCAGAAGATGAGAGTGCATGAAGGTGCTCAAGCAACTAATTGCTATGGGAAGTGGGTCTCACAGGAGGGGGGTCAGCCATGTTTGAGCAGTACTTGTGGTCCAGAAATTGGAAGGGCAGATAGGACTGTGCTAGCAATTAACAACAACAACAGGAGTGTTTGCACTTGTTTGCTAACCAATGAGATGGGAGTACCAGATCAAGAAGCGATGCCAGTCAAGGCAATCAAATACCAAGATCAACCTTACAACTTATTAGATCAACTTTGGCAAGTGCTCAATAATACATACAATGCTGCCAACAATCACTCTGTTGATAAATTAATACTTGACAACTTACCAACCATCCCTACTCATAATTGGGTGCCTTTCACCTTTAATAAACTGACTCAGAGTCTCAAGATATGCTCAAATCACTTATCACCTAGTCTTAACCATATTACTTGGCACCAGCTCAAAGTGCTTTTCCAAAACAATGACCACATCCCTAATATCATACTGAAGCCTGCCAATGCTTGCCTGTCTATAGGATACTTTTCTTCTCACTTCAAAAAATTAATATCAGTCATCATTCCTAAATCTAACAAGCCCACCTACAATATGCCTAAAATATTTCAGCCTATTGTACTTCTCAATACCATTGGCAAGCTTATCAAAAAGATGCTTGTAAAATGGATGTAATTTGAAGCCAGCAAATTTGATGCCATCTTCCTATGTCAATTTGGTGACATTGTTCAATGAAGCACTAAAGATGCCAGTATTTACCTGATGCATCTTATTTGTGCTAGATGGCAGAAAAAGTTATACTCTAGTATTTTAGCTTTTGATATTGCTCAATTCTTTCCTTTACTTAATCATTCTATGCTTTTAGACATTCTACAAAAACAGAGCTTCTCACCCAATATTGTATGTTTCTTTTCTAGATACTTAGTTAGTTGCTCCACCACATATTTCTATAATTTCTTTTCTTCCCCTTCCTTTGATACTAGCATAGGTGTTGGTCAAGGCTTAGCTCTCTCTCTTATCCTTTCTGGATTATATCTCACTCCTCTCCTTTATATTATATGAAGTAAAGTAGCAGGTCTCACTTCTCTTCTATCATTTGTAGATGATAGACTCATTGTGAGTCAAGCAGAGATGTGGAAAAATTGTCATGACAAGATTGTCATGATATACAAAATTTTGACAAAGCTGTTTGCTGACTTTGGGCTTATTCTAGAGCATGAAAAATCTGAAGTTTTCAATTTCTCTCACATCTGTAGAGATGCTGATCCTGCCATTGACTTAGGATTTGCACCATTCACCTCTACCTCCCCTCTCAAACCCAAACAATACTGGTGATATTTGGGTTTCTACTTTGACTGACAACTCAAATTTCATGAACATGTTTGATATTGGTCCACCAAAGCTCTTTCTTCTGTCTGCACCATGAAAATCTTAGAAAATTCTATGTATAGTCTCTTATCCCATCAGAAATGACTTCTTTATTATTCCTGTGTCATACTCATCACTACTTACAGCTATAGGCTGTGGTATTTCTCTGGTGCTCACTGTTCCAATAACATCAAAGTACTTAGAAAAACTCAAAAGGTGGCAGCCCTATGGATAACCGGCGTCTTTCACACATTATCTAGTGGAGGAGTTGAAGTGCTTGCTAGCCTTATTCCTATCAACCTCCACCTTTCTAAACTAGCTAAATGCTCTACCTATTGCTATGCTACACTTGATAAATCCCACTCTATACTCTCACTTTTAAGCCTGGAAAATTCTAAAGGGGCTTTATCTCATTCTCACTCTGTTGACATGCTATCAGAAATTCAAAAGAAAAAGATTGGGGGTCCTATAGTTGAAGCTGATAGATCATTGACAAAAACTCATGAGTTCTTTTCTCCCTTTCATCCTTCAAATAAACCTGAACACAGGCTTCTTGATAATTACACTGATTGTTTTTTCTTTGTTGACTATGACAGATCCAAACTAGAAAAACTTGGTAACCATTCCTGATGTCTAGATGCAGTCACTTCTCTCATCCATTCATTCCCTAAACACCTTCTTGTCATCACTGATAGTAGCATTCTCAATGACACTCATCTCCAAGCTGTCACCACATACTAAATCTAGCATAATGGCAAACTCATTCATTTATTTTCTATACCATCAGACAAATCCACTATATCTGATGTTGAACTTGCAGTGCAACATTTTGCACTTTGCAAGGCCACTTCTATCCCTGATATTGATCAAATCACTCTATTCACCAATCATATCACATCATCATATTTACTTCTAGACCTGTTCATTTATGGCAGCCAGAACCACCTCATAGCTTTCACTAATATCATCAGGCCTTGGCTAGAACATTCTATCAGTCATCACATTGACTTCTGGTATATATCATCACAAAATGCCAAATATGACTGCAATTCAGTACCTGATTATTCTGGGTGCTCCTGTTGCATGTTTTGCAAAGTCCATCTCAAGTCTAGAGAAACTCATCTGCTTACTGCCCTTTCATCAGCATCATACAATTTCTTATGCAAAAGAGCAACTGATTGTGCCAAACACATTTGGCAAAACATTTTCAATAACTGCAAGTCATATCATGGTTATTCTTTCCTACATCTTTGGAGCAAATCCTTGATGCTTTGCATATCAAACCTCAATACCACAACAGCAGCTCTTGGCTTTGGGAGCTATGCTCATCTTACTTGCCTGATGTCAACTCAGGCACTACAAACTTCAACATCATCACAAGAGCAATATAAGCTATTCTTAACCATGTGCCTATTGGGTCTTACTGGGCCCATTTTTTCCCCAATAAACCAGTTGGCTGCAAATACAGCTATCAATTTGAAACTCAAGAACACATCATTCTTTCTTACCCTCTCTACTGGTGGCCTCCTTATCCAATTATCACAGTATAACATCTTATTGATTTCCTTGAGCTCAATCCCTCTGCTTTCACATTGAGCAACACCAAACCTCTACTATTAGTATCACCTCCTATCACTCCCCATCAATATGCTGGGCAGCATTATTACAATATTTTCATGCTACATACTCCTAGACATACTGGATTGCACTATTACATCTCTATGTCCTATTCATTCCAACTGCATCAGACTATGGAATAAAGTTATCAGTAAGTCTCTTCATGGAGCAGACCTTTTCTTTTCTTTTTCTTTTTCTTTTTCTTTTTCTTTTTTTTTTTCTTTTTCTCTCTTCAGTTTTATAAAATAGTCTTTTATATCGACATTCCCATATCCTTCTAGAATACAGTTATCAAGAATGAAGAAGAGTGTCTTTGGCATTCTGAGTACTTAGAATAGTATAGATAATGTGAGAGTGATCAAGGATAGTGTAACAAAGGCTTGACTACTTGGCAAGTTTTTTGAGATGAAGATGAATGGGGACTAGCTCTACAATATATCCAACTCTACTAGTGGAGAATGTGTGAAAAGCTCCTATAATCCAAAGAGCTGTGTTTCATTGCATATGTCTCAGCATAATAAGTTTGGCATTAATTCAGATGCCAGAGTAATACTATATACAAAATCTGTAAATGGTAAGGAAAATGACACATGATCAATATAAGAAGTATTTTTAATAAGGGAGAAGGCCACACATAGAGTTGCTGAGTATTTTCATAGTATGGATGAAGGATAGGGCTTTAGTAGACCAATAGCAAACATGTTTGTTAAATAAAAGCTGCCAGCTAAAGAAGAATCCCAGATATCTCTAGTATTCTTTTGGCCAAAGTAGAGAAGAGGAGGTGAACAGGGCAAAGCTAAGATTGATAGAGGGATTATCATTACCACATTTCCTAGAGAAATTGTAAATCTCAGACTTATCATGCTCAAGGAGCAATCCAAAGTATTCTACAAGATAAACAAGAACACAATATGTTCTAGCAATTTTGCTGTAATATTTGCACCAAGTTTCACCTTGAGCAATAATAGTTCCATCATCAACAAAAGACAAGAAGAAAGAAAGACCAGTATTGTCTGAACTAGCTAAGTAAAAAAGTGGAGCAATATAAAGACCCAATAGAATAGGTAAAAGAGCAGTTTCTTGACCAACACTAGTATTGGCATCAAAGAAGGAAGAATGAAAAGAGTTGTAAAGGTATGTTGTAGAACATTCAACTAAATAGTCAGAGAAGAAATTCACAGCTCAAGAAGAGAAACTTTATTTACAAAGAATTGCAAAAAGCATGGAATGATTAAGAGAAGGGAAAAATTAAGAAATGTCAAAAGCAAGAATGCTCATATGTAAATTCTTAGCCCACCCAGAACAGATGAGATATGTAAGATAAACACCAGCATCTTTAGCATTGCACTAAATGATACCACCCACTTGGCAGGGGTAAATCACCTTTTTTAAAAAAAAAAAATTATAAATTTATATACTGGTGTGCAATAGCAGTCCAGTCACAAATACAACAAGTATCTACAGTAATCTACGAAAGACACCAAAGTGACATTTCCTGCAGCTCAGCTAGACATGGCAGTCTGTACCAAAAGATAAGTCCCCCCTCCACCTATAAATAAATAGAGAAGTAGGTAATATGCCTATGCTCACAGTGCTGTATCCTACAGCACCATGTGCTAAGACCATGCTAGCACAGCCCCCATCAGCAGCCAATGCCAAACTCCCCAGGACCCAAAAGGGCCCCAAAGAACCCAGCAACTACTGAAGAGTGGCTATACTATTGTTATCTCCCAGGGAGATGCATAAAGGAGAATGCTCTAGGGTTCTTCCTGCAGAAATCCAGCAGCTCAGTCAAGTGCTCTTTTGTGCTTGACTCACTCCTCCTCTCTTGGGCCAGTTACCCACTATACCTGCCCTCTCTGGTGTTGGCATTTTATCAGTACCACTTTCAGCATTGAGTTGAGCTCACTTCTCCACTCTCTTCTCTCCTCTCCACAGAGTTATAGCATTGCTCCTCTGCTCTTTCACTGGTTATCATGGAAACCCCATGGCAGTTGCCTTTAATGGCACCAGCTTTCTTTTGAGGAAGCTCTATGCTCTTTCATCACTGGCTGCTAATATGGCTGGTGCCCAATTATCCCTGTATGCCTAGTACATGCTCATTTCCAAGGTGCCATTGGGTTGACCCCTTTGGACTGCATTCGTGAGATCTAGTACCTCTTATTTGGTCAGTGACTGGAAGATTGAGAAATTCAGACTTAGGTCATATGGACAGTTCAGTTGGGTAACTAGGACTGATCAATTATGTAGTATGGCCTGA
>KQ962828.1:58623-83172 GCA_001563735.1 Leucoagaricus sp. SymC.cos
AGAGGAGCTCAAACAAGTAAACTGCCTAGTCCACTCATTGCAACAGGCCTGAGCCTTGGCCATACATAAATAATTAAGAGTGGTGAAGGAATGAGCCCCCACCAACTCTTGGGCAGCAGGGTCCATAGCATACCTATGGACCATGTGATGCAACAGCTACTCTAAAGAAGAGCAAACCTATATAAAGGCAAAGGTGCAGAAATGATCTTCCTCAAGCTACTTTACCAGATAGTGGCAAACAAGCAGGGCCTGAGCCTGCCTGCTGCTGACAGAAGAGTCCACTGCTTGCCAAGCCAAAGCTGGGTGGTCAGTGAACAGGACAACATGACAAGTGCTCTCTTGCACACATGCAGTAAAGACACCCATATGAATGGCATGCAGCTCTGCATTAGAAGCAGTAACCTTGCCCACAGTATGGCACATTTGCTGAACCAGCATGCTACCTATCCAAACCCAAGCTGCTGAGACAGCCTAATAAGCTCTGTCATGGCCAACAGAAGCATCTGTGGCCACAACAGCATAGTCATTGAGTGCCAGAGCCCTATCAAGCTCAGCATTCAGGATATACAAGACATTGACATCCTCCTCCTGAGAGGAGAACTCAGTGACCTGGATACAGTCCACAAACTGATCTATAAAGCACCTCCTGGGATGAGCCTCCAGCACATCAGCATCAAAGGCCTCCAAGGTGACAAGAAGACTAAGATATGATAGAGTATCCATGATAGCAGAGTGGACCTTCTCAATGGAGTGGCCCAGCCTTGTAAAATAGTACCAATGGGGATTAGTGCCAGAGAAATCACACATCCCCAGAAATTGCCTGGAGGAGTGAGTAGAAGAAAGAGTGAGGACACAGTATGCTGCACAAGCCCTCAGCTTCTTGAGATGTAGATGTATGGGGATGAGGCCTGCAAGTACCTCAACTCCACCAGATGGAGAGGTGTGGAAAGCACCTGTGATCCAGATAGTAGCCCAATGCTGCATCTTGTTAAGGGCAGTGAAATGAGCCTTAGGGGGGTGCAGGCCATGACACCAAAGACAAAAGCCATACATGGCAAGAGGTACCATGCAAGATCTGTAAAGCAGATGCTTTTGCTTAGGGGACAAATCCTACAGCAAATTACTGAGCATCCCCATGGCATGAACCATAGAGATGGCCTTAGTAGAGTAATACTGCACATGTTTACAAAATGTGAGCTGACAGTCAAAGTAGAAGCCCAAGTACCTCCAATAGGTCTTTGGGTGTAGAGGAGAGTCACTTCTATAGGGCATATATTTCAGATCAATGGGAGGGTTGTTGTCATTCTTACAATGAGAGAAGTGAAAGAGCTTAGACTTATTATGCTCAAGCATAAGTCCAAATACTATGAAAAGTTTATACACAAATTTATAGGCCTGCTTGAGGCAAATGAGATTGTCTGCAAGCTCCTGAGCCTGCACAACAAGGGTACCATCATCAACATAAGAGAGGATGTTGCACTCAAGGTGGGATGCCTGCAGATCAAACAGCTTAATAACTGGAGCAAGATAGAGCACTGACAAAACAGGGGACAGGGCTGAGTCCTGGCTAACCCCTACATCAGTGGGATAATATTCAGAAGAGGACAAGTTCTATAGATACTTTGTCCTCCTCCCAACAAGATAAGAAGCAAAGAACCAGCATATATTTGCTGGGGGGTAAATCACATTAAACTTGACAGCTTCAAGCTGCATTTGTCAAGTAAGCATTTTTTTGAATAATTTGCCAATAGTGTTGAGGAGAACAATAGAATGAAAAGCCTTTGGCATGTTATAGGAAGGCTTGTTGGGTTTGGGAATAACAACCAATACTGACTCTTTGAAGTGTTTGGGCCAACATCCAAGCTCAACACATATATTGACAAGTCATAGAAAAAAAAGGGGGATTTGTTTATCAACTTGAAAAAGCTTTTTAAGATGAGACCAGAAAATGTGATCAACACCAGGAGCAGGGGTGTTGGAGCAGCCTTTGAGTGTTTCATGAATTTCAGCAATAGAGAAGAGGTTTTAGATACAAGTAGGGATAGAAGGTAGGTTATCAAGAACTGAAGTGTTGATATATCTGTCATCAGCTGAGTTATAAGTGCCATTGAACATATCCCAAAGGGAATTAATAGAATGACATGACTGTCCTTTAAAGTGGATGGCTTTAGCAGAGGAGAGCTTACAATCTTTTACCCAACCCATAAGGTCCCAAGGTCAATAATTTCTTTAGCAATTTCTTTGATTTTAGAGTCAAAAAATTTCCTCTTTATGACACAGACTTTTCTCCTGAAATCTGCCCAGTTTTCTTTGGACTTGTCTTTCCTATAAGCCAAAAGTGCTTTTCTACACTCTTTATTTCACTATGGCTTAGAGTACATAGATATGTTGCTCATAGTAGCATGTTTGTCCCATATATTACCTATGAGGTTGGCTATCTGCACTAAGATATTTTGGATGGCTACCTCAGTTGAAAGGTCAGCAGACTGTAGCATTAAAATTCCAACAGCCAACTTGTTAATAAAACTCTTCTATTTGTCTGAATCATATTTAATTCCTTTTTGTTGGATAGAAATGAAAGCAGGAGAAATGGGAATAGTGATCATCAAAGATGCATGATCTGACATCATTTATTGATCAGAAAGAATATGGTATTCCTCAGAATTGACAGTGTTGGATAGAAAAATAAGATCAATCATAGTGTTAGATTTAGATCGATCAAAAGAGTAATGTATAGAAATATCTTGAATAGAGCAAGATTGATCCATGTTGAGATTTATCATGAGATTACAGAGCTGGTTGGCATATTTAGATTGATAAGGGTATTAGCAATCCCAGATGTTAGAGGAAATGTTAAAGTCTCCACCAACATATAGAAATGAAGAAAGAGTGAGGAATCAATAAAGGAGATAATCTAACACAGTGCATTTATCATCAGAGTATACATTCATGAGATAATGAACATGTTGTTTGTAAGAAAGAGAGATGATAAGTATATCTTGGTTGAGTTCAGTAAACAAAGAATTGAGGGAGAGTCATAGATATGAGAGTTGTCAGTGAACATATGCTATGACTCAGAGGTGAAACATAGAAATGGGAGAGGAAGAAGCAATATAAATCCAGTCAGGATAAATAGATGCTCCTATAACATTTTTACCCAGAATATAGTCTGTCTGACAAGATTCTAAGCAAGTTCTTAAAAGAAAAGTATGTCTATATTGTCAGTGTACCACCTGCTAATCCCAATTATAGAATCATACTAGATAGTTATGTAATATTGTAATACATGTCTTTTTAGAACTAGCTCAATTCAAATCTCCCTAGGATCATTATAAGTCCTTTAATCATGAAGACTCAGTGAAGGATGTCCAGCTATTTTCAGCTCCTTTTCTAGAATGCACCCAACAGTGTCAAGGCTCCTTATCCCAACTTTGCATGCCCCCCTGCTATCACTCCCTTCACATCCAATATGATATCCTTCCACTTTGAGGTCTGTCTCTTCCCACACTCTCTTCTCTTTCCTAAAGCTTAAGATATATTTTCAGGGTTCTTCTCCAGTAGCTCTCACAGTGCTCCCAGATTAACCAAGGGTCCTCATTATCATCAATCCCTCCTCAGCATCAGTTCCCACACTATCAGTGGAGTTGTTAGGCCATGTCATTACTGTGTCCTGCCTATCTTGCCACCACTGTCAATGTTCTGCTTATAAAGCAGCACTTAGAAAATTGAAAGAAATTGCTGCTTGCACAGGATATCAATAGTCTCTTCTGTATCACTTCCACAACTTAGAAACTGACTGAAATAATAGATCATATAATTCTGCCTATCTAAAAATTGCAAAGAAATTCGTAAATTTATCAATAAAAATGAGAGTATACTAGTAGCTATATTACCAAAGGCAAGATGAAGAATATTACTGAAAAATTGGTGCAGAGCAACAGTCATGCAGATAAGAAGTAGAGATAATCAGATAATGTAATCATTGAGCTCCTGTATCATCAAAGTCTTTCTTCTCAGAAGAGTTGTTAATAATTTCCTGGCTCTTGAAGCTAGGAGAAAGCTGGCCCATGATTTTGGCCTTCTTCCTTATGGGCTGCTGCTCATTCCCCTTACTGCTAGTGGTCAATGCCTTCTCCTCTGTTTTCCCTCCTTTTCTAGGATCTCTTGGAATATTCTTATTGCTTTGAGGCTTGTGCTTCTTCTTTGGCTTGCTCTCTATCTTCTTTCAAAGCTCAGAAATGGTGTGTTGACTCATAGCAGCCCAATGGCATTATCTGCTACAATGAGCTTCACATAGACAGTGCACATCATCAATACCCATCGTCTCATAAGAGCTCTTAAATGGCACACCAGCTGGCTACCCATAAAGCTCAATATGAAAACAGTTCCTAATATTGGTATCATATCATATATATTGCATGATTAGCTTGTGACTCCCACTGACAATGTGATCTGGAAGATCTGTGAGATTAGAAGGTACAGAAAATTATATTACTTACTGAGACCTGTTGTAATCATCTGACTATACTCCTTCTGTACATTAAGAAGGTTATTTACTGTCAGAATATCATTTTTTGTAAAGTAAGTCATGTAGTGTCCCTGTTAAAGAAATTTCTTCACTGACTGGTTTGAGATATAGCCCAGGCATCAAGTTTGAGAGATAACTCAAGTAGTGACATCCTAAGGATGTCACTAATGAAGTTGAGTGTGGAGAGGTCATTAGCAAAATATATAGGCTTCATTGTGTTGTCTATATAGCCTCAAGCAAAGATTACAAAGCCAATGCATCCAGTTCTCCTTGATAGGGATATAATCTACAGCAGAAGTGAGTAGAACATATTGCTATTGTGTGAAGTAACTCACTCACCTTATCATGAATTAGCTAGAAGTAGTGTGTAAAGTCCAACATAGTAGCATGATTGTTGGCCCACACACTAATAGACTTCTTGTGCCATTCTTCTTCAAATTTATCTAATATTTCATCTATGTCATCATCATTCAAGTTCTGTAGGTCTGAGTCCTTGAAAATGGCTTGCGGTATTTCTTCTCATGAGAAGCATTGGTCTTTTTCTTAACCTGTTCAACAGTTAAACTTTGTTGGAAAGAGGTCTAGGCAGTCTGACCTTTGTTAATTTTCTCAGCCTTGAAGTGAACAAGTATATTCCAGATATTTGCTTTGCACTTGAACTTGAGTAATGGGGTAAAGGTCAAGACCTTGTGCACCTCTTCAAGGTCCATGCCATAGTCTGCACTCTATGGCCTTATTTCTATCCTCAAAGAACTTCTTGTAGACTTTTTCTAGAGCCCGCTTTTGAGTGTTTACTTGATTTATCTTCTCTGCTATTCTTTTTTTACTTGCTCTTTGTTGAGGGGGGATGACCAGCAAGTGAGGATAGCAGCTCATATGATTGGATTCAATGACAGCATTGTTCAAGGGAACAGCATGAGTAGTGGAGTCAGCATCCATAGTCTTAAGAGCAATAGAAGAATTAGGAAGAGGTAGTTAAAAGACTGTTAAAATCCTGATTATTTACTTATTCTACCAGTAGAGTCATGCTAATGCATGTGGTTGATGCAGGTACAATACATTGCAGATTTTAGTCAACATGGCATGATTTTGTTTGTGTACCTATTCTTCTCTGAATCTCTCAGCCAACTAGCCAGCCAACCACTTTAGCTCAAGCTTTCTCTGGTAAGAAACTCATTCTAGCTGTATAATACTTCACTTAATTTTCCAGCAGCAATGGCTTGCTAATGTCATGATAGTTCTGACTCCCCCAGAATCTGGATTTTAGGTCTTTCTGTTGGTAATAGTATGCAAGACAGCATATTGGAACAACAATCTATATCTAGTAGTTCTCTCTATAACTTCTACATAATCTGCAAGGACAAAGTCTTGTGTGGGCCAGCTCTCTCCACCTTCTAGCAGAGCAGAAAGAAGGTATATGTATTTTATGTTAGTTACAGGATGGGTGTCTTTCTTTGTTGGTACATTTTCTGTTTATTGAACAGGCTCTAGGCTAAACCTGATTATTTCTTAGGCCCAACTGTGCTACCCAGGTAGATAAATATACTGAAGGCTTACAAGAAGGCTTTGACTCTGTTGAAGATGCCCATGAAGCCTTTAGAACTAGTCTTTAACATGGTACTTGGGGACCACAAACCCACTATCTTGCAGATCCCCCAATCAATGTCAAATTTCATATCTTATCCAGTAAGGCAATTTCCTACTACTAGATGGCCAATATTCCAAGATTTAGTCTTCTATTTACTGTGAGTTATTTTCTCTTGACATTCCTCTACTTCATAGCATCTGTTGACTCTTTATACTAGTGTGTACTAGTTCTCCCTCCTCTCTTGACTTTGATAATCCCACAGTACCAACCTCAATGCTTTTTACACTCAGATGGCAAATAAAGGGCCAGCAAGGACTCAATCTAATTCTTGGCTTGGACAGATGAATTTTCATCCATTTCTTTAGTCTCTTTGCTCACCCTGACAACCACAAGCAATACCAGCAGCATCTGGGAGAAGTTTCCTTCCACCTACATCAAACTGATCATTTCCACTTCTCATAGCTGAACCACCACTCCAATATTCAATGCTGAGCCTGAGTCTGGCAAGCATAACAAATCAGCACCAAAAAAAATTGGCAATATGTTTCTCAAGTTTGGTTTAGTTTTACAATATTTCATGACATGTGTGGCATTTTCAATGCCAACAGTTCATGACCCACAGCATGAGAAAGATGTCAGAGACAGTGACTGGTATGTAGTAATCCATGGCTGCTATCCAGAAATCTACAAAAGTAGGTAAGACATCCTTTCTTTTGATTTTTGAGCACTTATAAATTTATAAATAGGACAGAGACTCTGATAGCACTTGGGGATGCACCAGTCTGAAGATATATGGTGTCTGCTAGCTGTGAACAAGCAAAGAGGATTTTAGCATATGCATTTATATCTGACATGTTTGTTGAGTATAATTCTGACAGTGTTCCACATCATATTGGCTGTCATATCAAGCAGGCTTTTGGTGATTTCTAATTCTATTGTAGTTAGTTATTCTAGTCTACATACTCTTGAATTTGATCAATTGCTCTGATTACATGGATTTCAAAGCATGAAGTAAAGAGAAAGTTTCTTCTATTGTGATTTCTAAAGAATGTTGAAATATAGGCCAAGAGAGTTGGATCTTCATGCAAAATTCTTGAAAACCTTCATTGTGAGCTTGACCTTTGCATGCTCAAATGATAAGTATAACAAGTAGATATTATGTTTATTGTATCAACATTGTATCAGAGGCTACTCTATCTAAGAAAGTACTGGGACAAGAAGGAAGCTGATACAGTCATAGTATAAGAACTGCCATCTTCAAGTAATACACAGTATATGCAATTTTACTCAAAGAGACAGTCTATCAAGGCTCTTTCTAAGTTTAAACCAGTAGTAACCCCATTGGTAATCTTTATATCAGAATATTTAGACTAGATATCCTTGTGCCAAGTGTCTAGCTTGCCTCATAGCTCAGCAAGCATACCAAATGTAAAGAAACAAGGCCAAACAACTCATTTCACAACTTTCTTCAATAGCAAGGCAGATTCTATGGATTACCACTTTACACTACTTTTTTTTTTTTAAAAAAAAATCAAAAATTTATAATGCAGTGTGTGATAGCAGTCAACACCCCAGGAGAGTCTGGGGACAAAGATAAATATATGCAACCAGACTGCAACTACATATCTACCAGCCTTTATTACTAGAATAACTGTCCATCACAGCCCAGCTTCTATTTCCCAATCCTCTAGTCACTGACTGAATGAGAGGTACTTGGTCTCACAAATGCAGTCCAAGGGGGTCAACCCAATGGCATCTTGGAAATCAGCACTCACTAAAAGCATGGGAATAATTAGTCACCAGCTACATTAGCAGCCAGCAATGAGAGGGCATGGAGCTCCCTTGAAGGAAGCTGGTGTCATTAAAGACAACTACTATGGGGTTTCCATGATGACCAGTGAAAGAGTAGAGGAGCAAGGCTACAACTCTGCAGGGAAAAGAGAAGAAGATAGAGAAGCAAACTCAACTTAACACCAAAAGAGGTACTGATAAAACACCAACACTGGGAGAGGTAGGCACAGTGGACAACCAGCCTGAGAGAGAAGGACTGAGTCAAGCACAAAAGAATGCTTGACAGAAATAGCAGCAGCTTATTCAGCTGAACTGCAGATTTGGAATCATGAAGGTGACTAGGGGACATGCATGGCCCAAGTGTCATACAGGTGCACTCAAGCTAGTGGAGAGGTCCTATCCAACCACTGAAGCAGAAAGGGGCCAAGAGGGAGAGTGCACTAACCTGGGCAAAACCCAAGGAGGTGCAGAGAGAGGTGGAGGAGTATAGCTGAAGTATGCTCAACTTAGCACTGAAAGAGTGAGTGGATGTCACAAGCATTCCAGCTATAGAAATAAAGAGTGGATGCTATGAACCCTTGAACAGTGAGGATAGCAGACTGCAAGTAACCCTAGGAGAGTGGCAAGACCACAAGAGAGGAGGTATCCCAGAGCAAAGGTGATAGTATGTGGAAAAGAAGGGTTGCCACTTTACACTTTGACAGAATATGTTCTACTTGTAACAAATAATCATTTGGTTCAGTTTTGTCCTTATCATATCATAACTGAAGCCACAGCATTTGGAATCTTGGAGGACTTAATATATGACATCACTGAACATGTATTCTCTATGATGTGTGTTCATTGAGTGAGTCACATGTCTGTCACATTTGAGTATCTTGTCAAGTCTCATCTCTGCATGACAACAACAATGAAGAATAGTATTTTTCAAGTACAAGCAGCTGCACCCAAGGTGGCACACATCTCTACAACTTCTTCTAGCTCAGTGTCCAGTAGAATCCATATCAAAAATCATCATGACATATGCTATAAAATGGCCCTTAACAGTATCTGAACATGTAAATACAAAGCTGGTGAGCACAAGTAGCACTTAGTTTCATTTCCTGACAAATTATATTTCACAGAAGCTGAGACAGAAGACTTAGTGTGAAAGAATGCAAAGTTTGACCTCTCCAAACCACCAAGTGTTGATAATAATAACTTCACAGCAGAGAATTTTCTCAATGGCTCAGTTAGACTTCTACTTAGCCATACTGGTGGAGAGTTTCTTCAAATTTTATTTGATGATCCTGATTACCAGTCAATGTAGATAGTTCACCCTTCTCCACATGCATGTCTGACTATTTTGCCCAGGACAATGAAAAAATACAAGAACAAACAAAACTGTTGGGACTGTGTCCTCCTTTGAAATACTGTATTTTGTGAGCAACTGCCATCAATGGCCAGAGCATATATGGATTGGCAACCCTCTCTTAAAAGAGAGAATGGCCTCAATGATGCTAACCCCCCTATACAGTTGAAATGTAAGAATGGACATAAAGTGACTATTGTAAATGTATTTTATATGTATTTTCTTGTCTTCAATTAGTATGTGTTAAATAATACTTATTAGGCATATTTTCTCTTAATATAGACCTGAAAGATGAAGGATCTTTTTTTTTAATTTTAATTTAACAATTTATTATATAGTACATGAGAGCAGTCTGTGTCTAACTAATTACAAGAACTAGCTAGAGCATATATATATGAAAACAAAGAAAACAAAACTGGATAACTATATTCTGGAAGAATATGGAAACATCAATATAAAAGACTATCCTATGACACTGAAAAGAGAGAAAGAAGAAAAGAAAAAGAAAAAAGAGGAAAGGCAAAGGGCTACTTCATGAAGAGACTTACCAATAATACTACTCTGTTGTCTGATGCAGTCAGAATGAAGGAAACATGGAGACACTATTGTGCAGCCTAGCATGTTGATAAGTGTATAGTATAGAGATGCCAAGGTACTGCCCAGCATGCTGTAATAGAGTGGTAGGAAGCAATGCTAGAGATAAAGGGTTTGTATTGCTGAAAGCAAAGGTGGTTGGATTTAGATTGAGAAAGTTGATCAGATATTGTAGAGTAGTAATGGAATAGAGAGGCTGCTAGTATAAAGGATATGTGAGAATGATATATTCTTGAGTTTTGAAATAAAAACCACATCTACATCTGACAGGTTTGTTAGAGAAGAAATAGGCTTGATAGAAGCTAATGGGTGTGTAATTAAGAATAGCTCTGACTGCTCATGTGATGATGTTGAAATTTATGACACCTAGAGCAGTATTAGGTGAATAGGCCAGACAAAGCTTTTGAAGCCAAGAGCTACCATTGTGATATTGGGGTTGGATAGAGAAAGCATCTAGAATTTTGCTTTGTAGGTGTAGGAATAAGTGACTATAGTATGATTTGCAATTGTTAAAGATTTATTGCCAAATATGTTTGGTATGATCAGTAGTCCTTTTGTGAAGGAAATTAAATGATGCAGAGGAGATGGTGATAAGAGGATGGGCATCTTTAGACTTGAGGTGAGTTTTGCAGAACATGCAGCATGAGCATTCTGATTATTCAGGCACTAAGTTACAATTGCACTTTGTATTTTGTGATAATATGTACCAGAAGTTAATGTGATGAACAGTGGAGTAGTTCAGCTATGGAATGAGAGCTTTAGTGGTAGCTATGGAGTAATTTTGGCCCCTGTGTATAGAAGAGTCTAGCAGTAGACATAATAATATGATATGATCAGTAAAAAAGATAATTTGATCAATATCAGAAATAGAAACAGCCTTGCATAAGGCAAAATATTGTGCTGTGAGTTTGATATTAGGGGTGGTAGACTTGCCAGCTAGTATTGAGAGAGAGTGAATAAGTTTGCCATTGTGCCATATTTGATATATAGCAATAGCTTGAAGATAAGGATCATTGGGAACACTGCTGTCAGTGACAACTAAGAGGCATTTAGAGAATAAATGGATGAGAAAAGTGATTGCATCAAGATATCAAGAGTGATTACTGAGTTCTTCAGATTTGGCCCTGTTATAGTCAACAAAGGAAAAATGATCAGTATAATTATCCATTAATCTATGTCCAAGTTTATTAGTAGAATGAAATAGAGCAAAATACTTATGAGTTTTAAACAACAATTTATCAGCTTCAACTAAGGGACCCCCAACTTTCCCTTTCTGTTTTTTGGATAACTTGTTGATAGAATGTGGGTGAGGTAGAGCTCCTTTAGAATTTTTGAAGCTTAAAATAGAAAGTATGGGATAGGTTTTGTTGAGCATAGCATAGCAATAGGCTGAGTGCTTGGCTAGTTTGGATAAGTGAAGGTTGATGGGAATGAGGCCAGCAAGCACCTCAACCCCTCCACTAGGTGATATGCAAAAAGCACTAGTTATCTAGAGAGCCACTGCTTTTTGAATTTTTTGAAGTACTTTGATATTAACCAAACAGTGAGCACCAGAGAAGTACCACATCCTGTAGCCATAAGTGGCAATAGGTATGATACAAGAGTGGTAGAGTAGTTGTTTTTGGTGAGGTAGGAGTCTGCATACAGAATTTTCTAGGATTTTTATGGTATAGACAGAGAAGAGAGCTTTAGTAGACCAGTAATGAATATGTTCCTGGAATTTGAGTTGTTGATCAAAGTAGAAACCCAAGTAATGCCAATATTGCTTGGGTTTGAGTGGGGAAGTAGAAGTAAAAGATGCAAATCCTAAGTTGATAGAGGGATTAGCATCTTTATGAGTTTGAGAGAAGTTAAAAACTTTGGATTTTTTGTGCTTGAGGATGAGCCTGAAGTTGGTGAACAGCTTGGTTAAAATTTTGTATGTCATGACAATCTTGTCATGATAGCTCTTCTATATCTCTGCCTAACTAACAATAAGTCCATTGTCCACAAATGATAAAAGAGAGATGAGACCAGCTACTTTACTATGTGCAATATAAAGAAGAGAAGCAAGATATAAACTAGAAAGAATAGAAGAAAGAGCTGAGCCTTGATCTATACCTACACTAGCATCAAAGGAGGGTAAAGAAAAGAAATTATAGGAATATATGGTGAACTGACCAACTAAATACCTAGAAAAGAAATGTACAATATTGGGTGAGAAGCTCTGTTTGCATAGAATGTCTAAAAGCATGGAGCCTGTCTAGAGGGCCTCTTGCAGAAAACCCTTACATATTTGTGTGACATAGAATCAACTTAAGCCAGAACCTGATTATTTTAACTATACTAGGCTGACTAACACAGAACTTAGTCCTCTCAAGCCAATGTGGTGTTCTCCAGTCACATTGCTATAGTCTAGATGCTACTCTTTTCTATTACCCAGCAGCTAGTTCATTATGTCCCTATAGGCCTGATTACTATGGTTATAACTGTCTAGAGTGCCACTACTGGATTGATCCCAAGGTCATATCAGTATTACCTTGATCTAGAGATTGGATTATGCCTACTAATGACCTGAACTATGGAATTCAACTAAATATACCAGATCTGAACAGGTAGAGGGTGTTCTGTTCTAACAAAATCCCAAAAAGGCAGATCTATCCCTATGCCCATGGCTAGGCCATTTCAGAACTCAGTCTATTGATTTTTGGTATGTTTCATCCAAAAGCACCCAATATGACTATAATATGCCTGATAACTACCCTAGGCTTGCTTGCTGTATGCTATAATGAGTCCACCTCATGTTCAAATTGAATTACCACTATGCTGGGTTGCACTCTAGCATCTCCATGGCCTTTATTCAAAATAAAATCACTGATTTCTGCCTCAAAATATGGCAAGATCTCTTTCTCTTTTTTTTTTTTTTTTTTTTAATTCAAAAATTTATATAGCAGTGCATGAAAGCAGTCTGCTCCCAGGTTATAGATGCCCAGAACTATGATAAATACAAAGTATCAAGTCACACTACATACTACAAAACCATAGCCAGTCCTGCAGATGTCCATATAAACTTGAGTCTGATTTCCCCGCTCTCCAGCCACAAGCCAGACAATGGGTACTTGATCTCATGACCACAATCAGAAGGTGCTCAGCATGTGTGCTGATGCTGGAATGCTGCCCTATCCCAATGCTCATCCTCCTGCCTCTTGGAAGTCGCACCTAAAGCAGCCATCTGCCCCTGTCAGTCCCAGTTAGCCTGACGAGCCAACCAGTCCCAGTCAAAGTGGTGCTGCCAGTACAGGCACTTTTGGTTGCTTGCACTGTGATCACCACCACAGTTCACACAGTGAGCAGTGTGAGGGCATGGGGCTCCCTCCATAGTTGCTGGCACAGGGGGGTTGGCTGAGGGATTGCCCTGACAACAACCAGCAAGAAGGCAATGATTGGCCTCAGAGTGAGGACCAGAGCACTGCAGACAATGTGGGCCTGCAAATGGCAGGAGCAAGTAGAGTGACCCCAACGCCAGCAATGCTGGCATACAGGAACCCCAGTATGAGACTGGGCTGCCTGCACAGGGCAGGAGGCTGGACTGAACTGGAAGGAGGAGTTGATGAGGTACTTAGTGGAAGCACTTGACTGAGAATCAATGATGTTGAACCAGACTGTGGCTGAGTCTGACTTCGCCAAATTGTGCATAACATGAGGGATATTGGCAAGAGTGAAAGAGGGGGCCATGTGCAACTTGGCCATGACACCCTTCATGTAGTCCAAGTCCATGAGATCTGTGGTACCAGGTTGGAAGTAGGGAACGTCCATGATCTTAAGATAAGACCACGACATGGGGAGAGAGACAGAGACCTGGTGGCCCAGGTACTTATGAATGGCTGCAGTGACCAGCTGAATCTCCTCAGCAGTCACCATATGGGATGTAAAGAGGGAGACCTCTCTATAGGCAGAAGTGCACGAGTCAACCTGAAGGTCAACCTTAGTGAGAAAACAGTTAGCAATGCCAACCAGAGAAGGGAAAGATAAGGCAGAAACAACCACCTCAGACTTGACTAAAATCTGATGCTGGGAAGGCCCAGCGACAGTCAACTTAATCTTCCTTCAAGAAGGAAGAGGAGGGACAGAGGTCTAATGTATTGCAATGATGTGATCAGACAGGAGATCTGGAACTGTCTTGGCCAAATTGACCAATGCAGTGATGTCATGAACAGTGTCAGCATATGACCTTTTAGGGGCCATAGCTGGCAAAGGGGAAGGGCACTTTGAGGACCTAGGCGGCCTGGGGGGGACGGGAGGACAGGGAGCTGAAGGACAGGCAGTGGCCTCAGAAAGGGGACCATGTGCAGAAGAAGGGGGAGGAGGTGCTGGATCAGCTGACTCAGCTGATCCACAGATCTGGGGGTCTGAAGGTGGCTAGGGGATGAGTGCTGCAAGCATTCCCTTGAGATCAGGGGGAGTGCCCAGCAGAGCAGAACGAGGAGGAAAGGGCAACTCATACCACCCTTTAGAGATAAAGCTGGTCACGAATGAACCAAGCTTGAGAGCAATGCATGCCTTGTTATCCTCAACAGCCCAGGGTTGGTCACCCCAGAAGTTAAGCACCTTAGCAATATTGCTGAGAGCCCCCACTATATTGCAGGAGTTGTTGGCAGAAGGGATGTCCTTGCCAGAAGGAAGAGAGCCAAGACCAGGACAAGAGAGAGGGCAGGGAGCAGGGGTGGGGGTAAAGACCAACCTGGGCTCAGTGCCAGCAGGAACTGTGTACAATACAGGGGTAAGAGTACCTCCTGGAGTAGGAATGGAAGCATAAGGGGCAACCCTCAGTGTATGGGGAGTAAGGCCTGCTTGAGAGGCCTTCCTGTGAGTAGCATGCTTGCCAAGCTTGGGTGTAGACAGTGTAGGAGATTTGGGCTCAGAAGGAGCAGGTATAGAGGGTGAGGACATCTAAGTGTCACTCATGCTGGTGGTTGTAATTTCCTCATCAAAACCAGTGTCTCCAGCCCAAGAGAGATGTGAAAGGTCAGCCTGACTACCACTGGAATCATCAGACATAGCATGCTAAATGTATCTCAAAATGTGAATATATCAATGATGATAGTATGTGGGAAAGAAGGGCCTACAAGATCTCTTTCTCAACAATACTCAATATCATGGGCACTCCTTCCTCATGCTGTACAGCAAACATTTCAAAGGTGGCATTATTCTACCCCAATACCACAATGACAGCTCCTGGCTTAGAGAGCTGTGTGGTTCCTATTCTCTTGACAGTGATAATTCCAGTCACATTGTCACAAATTTCAACATAGTCACTCATGCTGTATATACAATCACCAATCATGCTCCTATTGGCACTTATAGAAGCCACTTCTTCCCTTGCAAAGCTACCAATTGTCATTGTGGCTTCTTTATCAAATCATGTAAACACATTGTCATTAGGTGTCCCCTCTACACCAGAGAAGACACTCCTATCAACATGCTAAGTTAATTTATTGACTTTCTCTCATATAATCTGTGGGCATTTACTTTTAACTCTGATGCTCTAACTTTCTCCCCTCTATCTACTCCTATTCATTGATATGCTGGGTTGCACCTTAGCATCTATATGTCCTTGCCTCTCCCACCCCCCACTCTGCATTCTAGCTAAATGATTAATGTTGTGCTGGTAAGCTCTTTTTTGATTTGACTCTTGTCTTCTCTCTCACCATTTGCCACTCAGACTTTTTCTTTTGTACAACTCCACTTTTATCTCTGTCTCTTCTGATAATAGCACCATTTCTGTTATTTCTCTAGTACTTTCAGTATCAACATCTTGTAGTTATAGATAATCTTCTCTGATTTCTAGTTTGATAGTTTTAATTCTAGCTTTGTAGTCATACATAGTTAGATATGGACTGTGATCAAGCACTGCATAATAAATTTTTGATTTTTTTTTTTTAAAAAAAATGCAGATCTATCAGGTCAAATTGTTTTTATTCCTTGTTCTCTTGCTTATTATGTCCTATTTCCAGTATGGCTAGAGAGAAAGATGAAGAATTGGGTCTCACTGCTTCCTTCATCTGTGCTAGCCTCATTCTATATGTACCCAAATGCCCATCTCTTGCTTTCACCACTTGACTCCTTGAGATTTACCAAAATACACACCTTTGATGTCCTTATTTGACCATACAACCTTTTATTAAGAGTATTTGCAATGTCCACACTGTCTTTTATTGTCCCTATCTCATACAGCAATTTTTTATTTGCTATAATGTTTATGAACAGATTCATACAGAGGCCTGTTCTCTTACTCTTGCTGTTTTTGGCAGAAATGAGCCTCAATAGCATCTTTGCAATATATGCTCTGTATATACTTATCAGCTAGAAGGGAAAGAAGATTTGGTTTTCAGTATTCTTATTACTATAGATGGGAATGACTCATTAAAGTGATTATAGCATAAAGCAGCTGACATAGTGGCCAAGGATGGCTTAATAATTTCTGGAACATTGAAGGAGTTATAAGATGATCAAGAAGTTAGAGGGAACTACTATTTAAGCTATGAAGAGGTTGATCAGTGGGCAAAGGAGCATCTTGAGGAGCAGATGCAGAATCTTGTCCCAGGCTCTAATTATATAGATAATAATCCATACACAACATAATAGTTAAATATGGTCAATGATATGACATTACAGATGTAGAGTATTTTTGAAGAGACTGGGATTCTCCTGAGTCTTTGTCATCACAGTTTTGTTCTCTTAGTGGCTGACATGGTTTGTAGTGGGGAGTTGTAAGTTCTTTTCTATACTATATCAATGTCTTGTAATTGAGAACTGACTATTTTTTCTTTAGATCTAAATATCCTCTTGCACTTGTAAATATACTCCTAGATACCTTCTCTTCCAACATTGTGTGTGGCTATGATATTGGTTGCAAGTTCAGCACCACCATTAGCTATATAGCTCTTGGAGAGAAGGCCAAAGCTCAAAATTTCAAGTCAATTGTCAATGCCTTTCATAGTTATGCACACAAACACCTGTGCTAGCTTACTTTTCATCCAACCTATGTTGATGGGATTGAACTTGAAGATCTTGAAGGTTGCAAAAAATATTTCTCATACTCTAATGCTCTTGTCTCCTCTACTTGTTACACTACCCCTTTCTACCATAGATAGAAGATTGTGTCATTTATAAAGCATATAGACAAATTTAAAACATCTTACAACCTAAGTATGTATTTTACTTGTTAAATTACCTATGTCTAACTTTATTCTAAGTTCTTTTCTTGTCAATAACTACTGTTAAGCTCTTGAAATTTTTGATGATAAAGCTGCCCTCCTCAAAGGCATAAAAAATGAGAAGATTGGAGACAGACAAGTTTTTCATATCTAGCTGAATAAAGAGTATGAATATCTCCAAGGACTGTTTAGTGAGCTGGAAGTGAAGACACTGTATATAGACTATTATCAGAGTCTTGTCAATCTCAAAGCAAGAATGTACATAGTGATTCAACTCATTGTCCTTTAGTACTCATAAATCTATTCACAACAGCCAAGAACTCAATACAGTGAAGGCTTCCTGGAGTGTCACAGCTAGTATAAATCTGAATGACCCTCAGGTCAAACAAGAACAAAAGCTCTATCTGAATCAGTGCACATGTGCTCAGAAGAGTCTTAATCAAGCTTAAGCTGCTACTAATCACTTTGAAGAAACTATCTCTATCCTTATCCTGTAGATGTCCACTATGCCTGAATACTAACATGCTGCAGAGCTTGCCAGAAAACAATACTATCATCATGCTCTTGATCAACTGGAGGCTCTGGTTGTCTCCCATATTTTTGAACTCACTAAAATAAATATGTCATAAACAGATATGTCTTTTATTTACTTGCTAGAAATATCAGCTTATATTTCTCAGGCTATAAGCTTCACAAGCACATTGGCAAGGTATTGCAAATACACTTATATGCTATCCAAACTGCTGTTGACAATTACAATCTTACTGCATATGTACTTAGTCTATTCTGCTCTGTTCTTGTTTATGAAACAGTCATGGATTATATGTTTCTCTTGCAATTCAATATTCTATAGAATTTATGGGATGATGTTCACATACAATCTTGGTCAACTTCTATGGGCTAATACTTAATGGACAAGCACTTTAAGATTCTCCATATATAAGAAGAGGTCAAGCAGCTCAATATCAAGATCTATTATATCATTACACATCTCTATAACAAGAATTATCTCTTAATATACAAAGAATGTGAATTTCAGGATCAGAACCCCCTATTGGCCCATCAGATCCACTTATACCACCTCAAACACACAAGATACAAAGAGATCCATATGCAGCACTTTAAGAAATTAGCAGCAGACCTACATTTCAAAGGTACTATAACTGCTAGTAAGGCTTTGAATGCTGAGCTCCATGTCAATGATGACCTATTGATATCATCTGGGTTTAATGACATTGAGAGAGTGTAAGAACAAGGTAAAGGGAAGAAAGAGTCATCTGATGATGAGATTGATCTAGATAATAACATAGATGATGAGGATGCTACTGATAATAAAAATACTTTGGCTTAGATGTTGGCTGTACTAGAAGCTATTTCTTATTGAGCTCATGGATGTAATTATGTTGTAGTATGTTTTTCTCAGAATAGCAGACATTTTTTCGATTTTCTGAGTGCTGCTTTGTGAGCAAAACATCAATAGCAGCAGTAGGATGGGCAGGACACAGTGATGATGTAGTCTAACAACTCTGCTGATAGTGTGGGAACTGATGTTGAGGAGGGATTGATGATGACAAGGACTCTTAGTTAATCTGGGAGCACTATGAGAGTTACTGGAGAAGAACTCTGAAAATATATCTTAAGTTTTAGGAAAGAGAAGGGAGTGTAGAAAGGGACAGACCTCAAAGTAGAAGAATATTACATTGGGCATAGAGGGAGTGATGGTAGGGGGGCATGTGAAGTTGGGATAAGGAGCCTTGACACTGTTGGGTGCATTCTAAAAAGGGAGCTGAAAATAGCCAGACATCCTCTACTGAGTCCTTATAATTAAAGGACTTTTAATGATTCTAGGGAGATTTGAATTGAGCTGGTTCTAAAAAGATATATATTACAATATTACATAACTATCTAGTATGATTCTATAATTGGGATTAGCAGGTGTAGTATACACATTGAGATAAGTTTTTATAACTAAATAATTATGATTAGCATTGAAAGAAAAAATATTTAGGTAATCAACAAGTATTTCTTTTATTGAGAAAATATGGGCTCTTGGCAGCCCCCAGTATTTTTAGGTTTAAGAATCTTTCATACTTCATTAGCCCTTAAGACACAAGCTTGAGTAGCTTTTTCACAAGCCTCCTCAGCTTTTTTAGTATGCTATGCTTTGTCAAAATAGTTACATCAGAATGGACAAGTTCTATCATCTACACTATGTTCACTTTTACAATTAATGCATTTAAAAGAGTGAGGGCATAGTTTGCCCATAGCAGTTGCTACTTATAGGAGATTAGCTTTGTCATTTGCTTTACAGTATTCTGACATTTCTTAATGATTAATAGTCTTGTAAAGACCATTACACTTGGCACACTTCTATCCTTGAGACTGGCACCTATTTGAGATATGATCCCAACACCAACAGTTTTGACACTGTGGGACTCTGGGATGTATATTGTAAGTATAAATAGTTACAACTTTATTACTGAAATTGAACTTCCAGTTAATAAGTTATTTGGTCCAGGTACTCTTTTGAGAGTTCCAGATACCAATCTAAACAACTGCCATATCAGAGTCCAAGAAAGCCCTCATAATATAATTATTTCTTCTATCTTCATATATTTCTGTCTATCTTGTATATCTTAACTATGCACTCTATACCTCATTATATTCTTTAGGCTAAGTTATTGCTATATAGAGTATAGTAAAATATATATATATAAAGCTCAATATACTTGTAGTATAACTCCAAGTTATATACTAGTTTATATCATGCATAAACCTCTTGCTCAAATATCCTAGTTGAGCTCTTATCAGTTGCTCTTTTAAACTCTGCTTGTGTTAGCTCATGTATAAGTATTATATATTACATATTGATCTTTGCATGTTATGTCCTACTTAACATTAGACCTTTGTTGGTTAAGTATATGGCAAGGTTCACTGAGTCTTCCAGGTAGACTAGGTAGCAATAACATGAGGTGCTGTGTTATATTAAAAAAATAAAGCTAGAATCCACTATTTTATAGCATTTCATTTATAAACCTTTACTTCAGCCAAATAAAACTATTATTGCTCAGAACAGAAACTACTTACTATAATATATGCCTTGAAAGCATAGCAATACCACCTTCCCAGAACAAAACATAAAACAACTATTTGGACTGACTACAAGAATCTCACTTAATAGAGACAATCTCAAGACCTCAATCTTAGACAATGCTGATAGCATGCTACCATTAAAGAATATGAACTGGGATTGAAACTTAAACACATTATCAGACAAAAGAATAGAGCAGCTGATGCCTTACCTCAATAACTAGATCTCACACCTACTAAGAAAGATAATTGTAATATTACCATTCTCACTGACAATCTACTTAACTTTCTCTCTGATGATATCCTAGACAAAATCCAACAGAAACAGAATCTAGTAGATAACCAGATAGATGAAACACCAGACTAGAATCTCCCAACTGTAAAAGAATGAGTTCTTATTCCCAATGACACACTACTTTGATGTAAGCTACTATAGCTAGTATATGACTACATCACTGCTAGACATCTTAGTCAAGCTGAAATACTTAGAAAACTACAGAAATACATATATTGGCCTGCTATATATAACTATGTAAAAATATATATATATCAGGATATAATAAATGCCAAGCATACAAAATTAATTGCAATCTCACAATTCTGCTACTACAATCTATTCCCAGACCAACATTGACAAGGCTATTTGCCCAAATCTCAATAGATCTGATTATAGATCTACCTCAATCCAGATATTTTCAATAGTATTTTAACAGAGACTTCAGTAATCCTGATTAATCCCATGACTTTACCTTGAGTAGTAGATGGATTTCATTCCACAAAAGGGTCCTAACAGCTTGATAATTAATTAGTGCCCAAAAATAGCATAAAGAGAATTTAAACTCTAGATCTTACACAAATAAGAAGAGAAGTCAATCCATAGATATTAACTAGGCTATTATGTCATTTGATTACTGAGAATAGAGGCTTATAAGTAAATAATCAATGAGAGAGTATGAGGGCCTTTCTGTGAAAAAATGCTTTATACCTATATAAGAGAGTGACTAACAATAGTTTCAATTATTAAATGACCAAAATAAGAGGAAATAAATTTCTCATTCAAGCACTTTTCACAAAGTGAGTCAGCAGCCCAAGAGAACTACTTGAACTGGGGCATCTAAGTCTGTTGATGCCTAACTATAAAGAAGCAATATATATATAAAATTAAGTAACTTTTCTATAGCTTCATAGTCTAGTAGTTAATTTAATAATATTCTGACTTCTAGCTTGGTGTTCAAACCTTGCTTATTACTATTTTGAGCACTTAATTGATCAATCTTATCTAATCTAATAGAATTAATCTAGATTAATGAAGTTGATGATTTTAGCTCTTGTAGACCATAGCTTAACAAAAAGGATAATTTTAAACCCTATATCAAAAACTGCCTCATCTGCAAAGATTGCTGATCTCATTATAATAGCCTATTCAAGAGATTCAGACTTTCTGATAAAGTCATTTCAAATCAAGATCCTAGATTTACATCAAAACTGATGAGAAATATCTATAAAGTCTTAAATGTTGGCTCTGTCTACTTGACTGCATTTCACCCTCAGATGGACAGAACTATAGAATAATTTAACCAGGAAATCAAAACTTATCTTGCTATTACTACAGCAAATAATTTTCACAAATAAAACAAATATCTTCTAATTTATGAGTTTATCTATAATAATTGACCTCATGCAGAACAGAAAGAAACTCTATTTGAACTTTTCCAAAGAGAATAACCTAAGACTCTCTCTTAGAAGACATTGCCAAACCTGAACTCCAAAGCCAAGCTCTGAATCAACTGACTCCGATGCCCTGTGGAGGGTGCTTGATCAGACGTACAATGTCGCCTCGGGGCGGCCGTGTGACGTCATGGTTTTGGAGGAGCTGTCCCCGCTTGCGGAGCGGGATTGGGTCCCTTTTTCGGTGTTGGAAGCAAGGGAGGCGCTTTCGGCGTGCTCTTCACATTCCTCGCCCGGTCCGGACCACGTTACGTGGGTCCATTTGAAGGAACTTCTCTCTGATGATGTCGTCATTGGGAAGGTCCTCGTACTGGCTGATGCCTGCCTCATGGTTGGGTATTGGCCTTCTCATTTTAAGGAGTCGGTTTCGGTTATTATTCCTAAGCCAGGAAAACCCTCCTATTCTATGCCCAAGTCGTTTAGGCCGATCGTTCTGCTTAATACGCTTGGGAAGCTTATCGAGAAGATGCTGTCTAGGCGTCTTCAATTTGACGGTGTCAAGTATGGCATCTTTCATTCTAACCAGCTGGGCGGTATTCGACAACGGTCAACTGAGGATGCTGGCTTATTCCTTACTCACCTGGTTAAGGCCGGGTGGGCTAGGGGACTCAAGACGAGCATTGTTGCCTTTGACATTGCTCAGTTCTTCCCGTCGTTGAACCATGATATGCTCATGGCTATTCTTGCGAGGCAGGGGTTTCCGGCGAATGTGCACCGGTTCTTTGCTTCTTATCTTGTGGGACGGAAGACCAAATATCTTTGGAATTCCTTCTCCTCCGGTTCCTATGATGCGGACGTTGGGGTTGGGCAAGGGTCGGCTCTCTCTCCTGTCCTCTCAGCTATCTATCTTGCGCCTGTGCTCAAGATTTTTGACTTGAGGGCGTCACACTTGGAGTGTGACATTCTCTCTTATGTGGACAATGGTACTCTCATTGCCCAGGCCAGGGAGCTGGCTGACAGCCTGGTGCGCCTTCGGGGCGCTTACGGGTTTATATTTGATTTGTTTGTGGCGTTTGGACTTGTCCTTGAGCACGACAAGTCTGAGCTCTTTCATTTCTCGCGTCGCAAGGGGGATGACAATCCGCCTATCGACCTGGGCTATGCCCCATATACCGGAGACACTCCTCTCCGTCCCAAGCTGTTTTGGTGGTACTTGGGCTTCTATTTCGACAGACAGCTCACTTTTAGGGAGCATGTCCGGTATTATTCAACCAAGGCTATCTCTACGGTGCGTGCTATGGGGATGCTTGGGAATTCGCTGTGGGGCTTGTCCCCTAAGCAGAAGCGCTTGCTTTACCGGTCGTGTGTGGTGCCCATTGCCACATACGGCTTTCATCTCTGGTGCCATGAGCTTCATCCTCATAAGGCTCATCTCGCCTCTCTTAACAAGATGCAGCGTCGTGCTGCAATCTGGATCACTGGTGCTTTCCGCACCTCCCCCTCGGGTGGCATTGAGGCATTGGCGGGCCTCATCCCCATCCATTTACATCTTAAGAAGTTGCGGTCTCGGGCGGCATACCGGGTCCTTACTCTTTCTCCTACGCACTCTACCAAGCAGTTGCTGGGCACGAGGCAGTTTCCTGGTACCGACCCCCATCGGTATCACTTTACCAGGCTTGGCCGTTCTGTTGAGAAGGTCAGGTCCACTGTCGTTGATACCCTTCGGTATCATTCTCTCCCGGTCACCTTGGAGACATTCGAGCCTGATGCCTCGGATGCTCGCCCTGGTAGGCGTTTAATGGATCGCTTTGGCGATCGTGTCTGGATTGTTGAGTTCGACTCCAAGGAGGAGGATGTCAACATCTTGCGAGTTTTGAACGCGGAGCTCGATCGGGCTGTGGCGTTGGATGACTGCGTTGTGGCGGCCACAGACGCATCTGTGGGTCGTGACAAGGCGTTCCAGGCAGTTTCTGCTGCTTGGGTTTGGGCAGGTGGGGTGCCGGTTCGGCAATCCCGCCAGGCCGCTGGTAGGGTGACTGCTCCTGACGCGGAGCTTCATGCCATTCGGATGGGCATCTTTGCTGCATGCGCGCAGGTGGGCGCCCAACATGTTGTCTTGTTTACCAACCACCCGGCTTCGGCTAGGCGGGCGGTGGACCCCTCTGTCGGCAGCGGGCAGGCCCAGGCTCTGCTTGTTTGTCGTCGCCTGCAGAAGTGGTTGGGGGAGGATCCCTCTCGCACTTTTGCGTTTATTCAGGTTCGCTCCTCTTTGGAGTGGCCCTTGCATCATGCGGTCCATCGTTTTGCAACGGATCCGTCTTTCAAGGTGCCAGTGGGGGACTCTCCCTTCACGACCCTTAATTATATTCGTACGGCTGAGGCTCAGGCCTGTCGCAACGAGTGGGCTAGGCAGTTCACTTCGTCGAGCTCCTCCGGGAGAGATTTTTTGCACCTGACTGACGTCAGGGGCAAGCGATTGACGCCCACCTACCTCTCTGGGGGTACGTGGCTTAAGTATTTGCATGATTCGCCGACCTGTGCTCGGGTGTGCCGGGCGGTTTTGAAACATGCACCTATCGGGGAGTTTAGGCGTCGGTTTAAGCTCTCTGATGATCATGCTTGTCCTTGCGGGTCTGCTCGTTTGCAGACTCGTGAGCATATTTTGACCGAGTGTGCTGACTTCGGCCCTCCTCGGTGCTTCCCCAAGCTTTGGGAGGAGCTGCTCGAGTTTTGCAGGGAGAAC
>KQ962828.1:83543-94354 GCA_001563735.1 Leucoagaricus sp. SymC.cos
AAAAAAAAAAAAAAAAAAAGAATCAACTGACTCCTCACTATACAGAACTATGTCCTCTCTACTCACAATAGAGCCTAAGAAACCATGATAAAATATATTAGCTATTGACATCTTTCTATCCTCACCATTGGACAGAAAGTCTGGCTAAGTAACTAAAATTTACTGCTATTTGTGAAAATAAGAAAACTTTACCAGAAATATGAAGGACTCTTTAAAATCATACAGAAGTTGGCTGTATAGTTGATCAGTTTGTATGTGATCAGATGTAGGCTTAATTTCTGCTGGTTGTGCCTTGCTGATATCATGCAGTCCTGGGTTCAATTTTGGTCTAGGTTAGGGGTATCAGTACACAAAGCATGATTGCTTAGCAATAATCTGGGTGACACTGAAATAAAGAGGCATAGTCTGGATGAGAGCCTGGGTGGTTCTGGTTCAATACAGTCACTAGCACCCTCCAGAGTTTAAGCTAGCTTTTGGTACCTGCCAGGGAGGGCTCTTTGAAGGGTAACCTGACTTGTCAGCTGTGCTCTGTGTCATACACTAACAGTCACACTGTAACAGTGTGGTATATATGTGAGCTCTGTCCAAGACTGATATACTAGCTGAAGATGTGGTGCTCCCTTGGTAAAGGAGCTTAATTGGGGGTATATCTCTAGCTATACTGGAAATAAGACATTATAAGTGAGAAATTATAGAGAAAGAACAATCCAACCTGATAGATCTGCCCCTTTGGGGTTCTATCAGAACAGGACATCCTCCATTCATTTGGATTTAGTATGTCTGGTTGAACTCTATAGTTCAGGTCATTAGTAGGCATAACCCAATCTCTGGATCAAGGCAATATATATATAATCTTGAGATCAATTTGGTAGCAGTGCCTGCAAGGCATAGAGCCCAGATAGTTATAACTATGGTAATCAGACCTGTAGGAGCATAATGAACCAGCTGTTGGATAACAGGAAGGGGTAGCATCTGGACTGTAGTTGTATAACTAGAGAACACTACACAGACTCAAGAGGACTAAATTCTATACTAGTTAGCCTGGTACAGATAAAATAACCAGGTTCTAGCTCAAGTTGATTCTATGTCACATATAAGTGTAAGGGTTACCCACAAGGGACCCCCTAGATGGGTCATTAAATCATTCTATATTGCTTTCTATCCTTGAAAAACAAGATTTTGCACCTAAAGTCATTAAATTCTTCTCTAACTACTTGATTAGTTGTTCTATCACTTATCTATACAATTCTTTTAATTTGCCCTTCTTTAATGCTAATACTGGCATTGGACAAGGTTCTGCTTTATCTCCTATCCTTTCTAGATTGTATATTGCTCCTCTTTTCTATCTCTCTTCTTTTGATAATGCTGGACTTGTTTCTTTTCTTTCTTTTGTTGATAATAGCACTATAGTTGCACAAGGTGAAATGTAGACTGAGTGTTATAACAAAATTTCTAGGGCCTACCACATTTTGGTCCAATTAGTTAACAACTTTGGACTACTCTTAGAACATGACAAGTTTAAAGTCTACAACTTCTCTTGCATACATAGCAATACCAATCTTCCCATTAACTTGGGCTTCATGCCTTTCACTTCATCTTTCTCTCTCAAACCCAAAGGATATTGGTGATATCTTAGGTTTTACTTTGATTAACAATTAACATTTAATAAACATGTTCGATACTGGTTAACTAAAGCCCTCACTTCTATCTGTACAATGTGTATTTTTGGAAATTCCATGTGCAGTCTTCTATCTCATCAAAAACAACTTTTATATCATTTCTGTGTCATCTCTCTTGTCATATATAGTTTCTATATATAGTACTACTCTGGCACTCACATTGTCACCAAATTACAAATGCTTTGAAAAATGCAACAAAATACTACCTTATGGATAACTGATGCCTTCTACACTTCCCCTTCTAGTAGAGTTAAATGCATTGTGGGCCTTGTCCCCATTCATCTTCACCTCAAAAAACTCACTAAATAATCTAGTCTATGCTACAAAATACTTGATCATTCACATATTCTTTTTACCCTCTTTAGCAGTCAAAATGCTAAGAGCACTCTTCCCTATCTGAGGTCTATTGATCTCATGAATAATGTTCAGAAACTAGCAGTGGAGGGATCAGTAATGAAGGCTGACATAATAATGTCCAATACTTCTGAACATTTTTGTCTTTTGGACAATGCTAATTATCCTGGTTCTAGGCTACTTGATTTGTTTTCTGACTGATTTTCTTTTTTCAATTATAACAGGTCTAATCTGAATGAGCTCAGTACATATACTTGATAACTGGAACAGGCCCTCTCCCTCTCCCACTCCCTTTCTAACACTACCATCATCATCATTGACAGTAGTCTACCTAACAACTATAACTGGCAATCTAATGCCTGTTACCAAATCTGGTGTAATAGTGCTCTCATCTACTTTATCACTATTCCCAATGGATGTTGTATCTCTTCCAAAGCCAAACTTACTGCATAACATTTTGCAATATGCAAAGCTATCACCATTCCTGATATTGATCACCTTCTCATTATTACTAATCACATCCAAGTGTCTAGAACTCTTCTAGACCCTTCTATCCATGCTGGCCAAAATTACTCATTGATTATGACAAAAGCCCTATACTCTTGGCTAGAATGCTTCAGAACTTGATCTCTTCAGTTCTGGTACATCTCTTCTAAATTATCATAATATGATTGTAACTCTACTCTCAAGAAGCCTAGCTGGTCCTGCTATCTTCTTCACAAAGTTCATCTTATAGCAAAATCCAATCATTAATATGCTGAGTTGTGTTCTGATATCTCTATGTCATATCTCCAAAAAAAGATAACTGATTCTTGTCTCAAAGAATGGCAAACCACTTTCCTCAACAATTAACAATATTGTGGTCAGTTGTTCCTTATGCTTCACAGTAAAGCCTTCAAAGGTGGAGTTATTTTGCCTCAATATCATAACAGAGGTTCTTGGCTTCAAGAACTCTGTTCCTCCTACTCTCTTGACACTAGTGACCCATCATACATGGTCACTAATTTTAACATTGTCACATATGCTACATATGCCATTACTAATCACATGCCTATTAGTTCTTATAGAGCATGCTTTTTTCCTCAAGAACCTGTTAGTTGCTGATGTGGTTTCCATTATGAAATATGAGAATATATTATTATTGGATATCCTCTTTATGTTAGAGAAGATACTCCTATTAACACACTTAGTCAATTTATTAACTTTCTTACATACAATCTACATATATTTGCATTCAACTCAGATGCTCCACCACCTCAGTTACCTTCTACACCTACTCTTCACTGATGTGCTGGGCTGCATCTTAGCATCTCCACATCTCCACTTCTGCCATTCCAGTTGCCTGTGTTAAATACACCAGTAAGTGACTTTGGTTGACCATAGTCTCTGTTTTTCTTTCTTTAATGGTATTACTGTTTCTTCATATTTCTGGTAGTTTCAATACTTATACTCCATGCCAAGAGTTTTATTTACTTTTGTTTTCTTTTGTTTGAACTTACTTAGCTAGTGTTTGTTTGTAGTTAGGCACAGACTGTGATCGAGCACTGCATAATAAATTATTGATTTAAAAAAAAAAATCATACAAAAGCTGAGTCTTGTTGTTTTCAAACTAAAACATGGAAAATTCACAACACTTTCTATACCTCTCTTCTAATACTATATACAGGAAATTTTCTGTACAGTGAACAATTCAAGAGACCACTACTTGACCTTCAGGACAGATCTGATCAATATAAGGTAGAAGCTATTCTAAACTATAAGCTAATCCAGAATTGATTCTACTTTCTAATTAAGTAGAAAGAATACTCACATTTCAAAAACACATAGAAATCTTCAACTAACCTCCAAAAGGCAACCTGACTGCTGAATATATACAAAAGAGTACACAAAGTACTATTGTAAAACATATCTCAACCTACCTCCCCATTCACCACTCCTAGATCTACCTTGTAAACTGATGACACTATAGCAAGCCCAATTGAAACTTCAACTTCTAACTCTAGAACTATCTCTATTCCAAGCATTCCAGTTTATGCTACAAACAGAACTAGTTCTCCTACTAATAATTAGCCAAACTCTGGTTGAATCCCTGATACCACTAATACTGCTAATGTTAAAGCAAACTAAGGGCAAAGCTATCTCTCAGCTCTCTGACCCTTACTCTCCTTCTTCTTTGATATAGCAAGGCAGCTTACAACCTTCACCCATGAAGGACAACCTATCAAAGCTCTGAACCCAACCAGCACTAGCCAAGAACTGGATCAATCCCTCCAATGTGCTCTATCACAGCTTGATTGGAAAGGAACCTCTCTTACAAATACCAATCTATATAATCTTTCAGCAGTATTTACCCTTATCAACTACTACAAGTAAGCAGTTGCTATTAGCATATATTATATATAAATTCTGCTTCACTATGTGTAGCAGGCAGACCAAGCTCATGAAGCACTTACTCAGATCCATCTCTCTGACACACTACAAGAAGTTATACAAGCCTCTCACACAGAAATTACTATGAGAGAACTCTATACCAGTACTCATCTCTGCCATAAAGATGGAGCACATTTTGCAGTAACTTTTGCAGTTTCTCAACCTTGCAGAACTGCTCTCAGGACTTTATTGCTTTTAGCAACACCTGAAATCTTATCTAGAAACACCTAAGAAAATAATTGAAGAATTCAAGGACAACCTCTGTGTTTGGATGGCCACTTTAACACCTCTCAAAATAATCAACTTATTTGTAATAGCTGTTCTGCAAGCAAAATATTACCAATATATACATCTGCTATATGACAAACTCACATTCAACAAGGCTCTTCTTAAGTATCTTTATTTCAGACTGGCCCATTGTATTAGATCAGCAAACAACTCTGACACTATGAGTCTCAAAACACTATAGAAATATCATCAGAACATGATAGGAACTATTTTTCAATAGTAGCTGTCTCATCTTTGCACTGCTGCTTGAGCAGCATTGCTCAATCCACATTGGATCCTAGCAAGAGTACTCTATTTGATGAACCTAGACAACATTCTACTATAACTGAAATTACCATATCTGTATATGGTATTCTTGCTAGCCTCCATAACCCAAACCTCCTTAGAAACCTCCTGCCAGCAGCCTATCAACACACTCTCAACTCCCAGCTCTCACTGAATCAAAGACAATCTAGATGTAATAGGTATCACTGTAAAAACAGGACAAACTAATCATTTCCACCTTCAGTTGATGATTATAAAGAAATTGAAGAACTTCTTCACCAAATTGCTTCTCTGCCTCCCTGAACCTATCTGTCTACCAACTGGATCTATGACAATGACTATGATGACTCTGTCTATGAGAATATGAGATGTGATTAAACACACACCAAAGACAACAATTATAACTCATCTTTACAATAACAACAATGCCACTATTGTAGAGCCTATTCTACATGGAAAAAGAGATATTCATGACATCTATGCCCTCATTCCCCATCTACCTGAACTAGTACCCAATCACTAGTACCACATAAGCTGACAACTTTATAAACCTAAAGCTCTAGTAGCCAAATGAGTACTTGTGGGCATGCATATAACAAAGTTAGAACACTTACTGGAAGTAGCATTAAAAAAACAAGATAATGTTATGATCCAGGATCTTATTGACAAATCTATGTAGCATGACACATTCTATAAATAAAGATTCTATAAAGCCACCAAACTTGATGGAGCACCACTATTGCTTCCAGTTCTCTTTATCAAACTATTACCTATAGCACAAGTAATTAATAACTTACTCAACAACACCTTCACACATCCACCATTTAAATAATGCTATCTTAATAGCAAGTATATATGCAGCCTTGTCTCATACATAGATATCACTTATTAGAACAGATAGAAGATAATAGAAGATAATCACAATAGATAGACTCATCTATATCTAGAACATTCTAATGCCAATCTCATCAAAGAGATCATTGCCACCATCACTGATGGAATGTACTCTCAAAGACATCTCTCAGACATAGAGAAACTCCTCATCAGTGTTACAGGTGCTTATCGGCAGGACCTCATTCCCAGAGGGCAATGAGCGCCTATCCCTATGGGTCAGCAGTTCTTTGTCGCGAACGATACTTACGTTTTCCCAAAGGGAAGCTGACTACACAAGTCCTATTCCGAAGGGACTGAGGGGAGACAACTCTCCAGCCTTCTCCATACCCTTGCGATTCGATATGCCCGATATCGATCGATACTCATCTGGTTCAGTCCAGAATGGGTGCAACCATCATTCCGTCCTACTACGAGTTATGAGGCAGGAATAAGATTTTCTACTCACGGGAGAGAATAGCGTCTCGCTGAGAACGCTATTGTGAGGTTAACTTGTGGGTAGCTCTGTAATACAGGGGTTCTTCTTCTGACAGTAAGTCAATCAGTGAAGGCATGAGAGACGTCTCACTAAGGTAAAGCATCTTAGGAGTTATGTAGATGAGTAACTGAAGAGGATGGAAGCTAAGCTTCCATGAGAGCACCTCTTCGCTATATATACATTCTATCTAGATACATACAGATTCTTTTTCTATTTATATAAGGCGATAGAAGTCTATCTAGTAAAGTTCCTTGTACATGAGGCATAAGCGAAGTCTGTGCATAAACTATACTACAGGTTTATAGTCCAATAGTTGAGAGAGGGGGAGGAAACATTCAAGGGGAGGGAGAGAATGAAGGGAGGAGAGGTACATATGGGATCAAAGTCTAATAATACATTTGCTAATTAAACGTCGAAGTTGAGAAGTCTGAAGTTTACATCTACTAGGGTAATGGATCATAAAACTATAAAAGTCAATCAGAGGAAGTCGTAACTATTAATACATTTGCTGATGATGACTCGGGAATTAAGAAGGTTGATCATCAGGGTAATCAAATGGAAGACAGCATAGGGGTGAGACAATAGAAGCATATGTGATAGTCATGTTTCCTACATAGGTTCTGGGGAAGTGGTATAGCGGGAGTGGTCATATCCCGTAATGTCAGTCTTTGGGGACACACTTCAGCTTCATGTGGTACTACACACTGATTTGCTGGTGTCGGTCGAGTAATCCATGGAATCCTTGGTAGGAAGTGGAGGAGGTATAGGTCGTGGTGGAGATGCTGACATGTCTGCATATGATAGGGTCAGCGAAAGTGGCAGAGTGGTTAGGTCAGCTTTCATCACATCTAGAGCGATTTGGATGTTAGGTGTTATACGTCCACTTTGATAGGTTCCTGTGATGAGCTGTCATACAAGGACTTGCATGAGTACTCATCCTTGGAAGTCCATATAGGGATGTCACCATAACGTGGGTGTGTCATCGATAATTTTCCACCCATTTGTGACTATGTCAGGTGACCTGTTCTTGAGCGTACATACATACTCTCTGTTCAGGGTATATCGTCTGAAGGGAGGATTGTTGTAAGCGTCTAAGAGGATAGGATCGAGATAAGGCTTCTCTGGTAATTCCTCTGGTAGGAGGGTAGGGATCCTTAATATTTCATCATCCTCTCCAGTAGTTCCTTGAATATTCCAGTGGTAAAAATCTGTATAGACCATTGAGTTATTGATGATCTCCTGGGCCATTACATTATCCCCTTCATTTAAGGTTTCTTCCAGGATACCTTTTAAATATAATCCCTTCGCGTCATTAAGTAGGGCACTGGCGATATCGTCTTCGGGATGGTGAATTCATTTTTGTGTGAGTTGGTAATGGTTGGGATGAGCACGGGGAAGTGGTGGTAGTACTGCATAGATGTTGGCATGTTCTCCAGTTCCGTACAGTATTGGTCCTACTATTGTCATTTTTGCATTATATTGTATTCCTGTTACTATATTCTCTGGTGCGTCTGCTTCAGACACTTCCAATATTCTCGTAGGAGTAGTCGTCATAGTTGGTGTCGTAACCGTCATAGGTGGGTGAAGGATATCTTGATAAATGGCTGAAAGGACGGGTTTGTATGGTTCTTTCTTTGTCATGATCAGAAGTTGGAAATTCTCCTTCATGGTTGCTGGGGTGTCGGTGGCCACGCCTGCGATTCCTATGTCAGCTCATGTCCAGTTCTCTTCGAGCATGGTTAGCATGTTGATAGGCAGCTGGAGGTGATTGGGCTCTAATTCCTCATGGAGTATGGCATTGTATCTCGGATACTTGATATTGAGTTTCTCGGTTATTTTCCTGGCCATCAACAGGGTGTAGAGGGGTCCTGGAGGCCATGTCGGGTATTTGAGAGCTTCTTGGGCAGTTTTCTTGAGTATTTTGTTGGGAGTTGTTTCGAGGAAGAGTAGGGGCGGATGGTGATTGATCCATAGTATCATGTCATTCTCAGTGCATCGATCTTTGAGAGTTCGCGTGCATTGGGCGAGAGTGATGCGCATATGTTGGGTTATTGATTCACTGGTCGTCTCATTGTCTCTGTCGAGTGTGGTGAGTCGTCTGTCACCATCAGGAATCAATAGTTTGATGATGTGGAGGGTTTCTTGAATAGTGAGGAGGGAGATCCATGTTTTGAGATTCGTTTGTGCCTCCTTGTGAGTTTCTTCCGCCATCAAGAAGTGGTGGTCGAGTTTCTCGTATAACTCCTGTAGAGAGCGTGGGAGCTCTTAGAGGGCGGAGAATTGCAAAAGTCGCTGTAAAGTGATTTCCATCTTGCAAGCTGAGGTGAGTGCTGTTTGACAATTGGCCCATAGAAATTCTGATGTGAGTAAACCATATTGCCTTTCGTAAATTCTCAGTGAGGTGAAGGCTAGTAAGACTCTGTCGAGCTTGGTTGGCTTGATATGCGTAGCAGAGTAACATTCACACATAATGTATGCTAGAAGCAACTGTTGTCCTGTAGTAGTTGACGCTTGCAAGTGTTGCAGGAGTGTTTTGTAGATCGTCGTCCTCAAGGGGCAGGTTATCCCATTTAAGTTGTGATAGGGAATAGTCGAGGGATCAATCCAAAATTGCGGCATTTCTGGCAAGGGAGGGAGCCCGGACTGGGTTCCCATCGACAGTGAAGGAGGTGTATTCTCCATTTCGATTAATGAAAAAGTTGGGTAAGGGTCGGAGAGTAGAAAGTCGAGGTGTTGGGACAGAAGGTGATGAGGATGGAGTCATCGGTGTTGGTAGGGTCGATGAACCAGGGTTGTGTACGTTCTCGCCATCTTGACTTTGTTGAACTTGATTTGGTGTTTCAAGAGGAGGAGTAGTATGAGGGTGATGAGTGATAATTTCAAGTAGTCGATTGAGTCGTTCAGTGTCAGGTGTAGTTTGAATAGCGTTATCAGTAGGTTCGGGAGTTGGGGCATGTCTTTTAGGGAAGTCAATGTAGGCATTTATATCGTCGTAAGATGTTGGTTGCCTTTTCCAGATTTTCTGGCAGTTCCCAAGTGTTTTCCGAAGTTGGATAGCCTTTCCATTTTACGAAATAGTGGAACCTATTCCTGATTAGTTTATGATTTACAATCGCTTCTACCTCATAGGTTTCTTCTCCTTCATCTAAGTCAGGTGGTGGTCTCTCGTGGTGACATCCATACAGAAAATTTTCTGTGTGTGGGAGTAGAAGGGAGGCATGGAAGGTATCATGTATCTTCCATTGAGGAGGAAGTCGTAGTTTGAATACCAATGGGGACTTCTTGTCGATAATTTCGAAAGGTCCTTTTGTCCTATTTCGAAAATGGGGAGGCACAGATGACTAGTCTTTTTCATCATCTGTTGTCTCATGTGATTGTGTGCTGAGAGGGCTCAGTTCCTGGCAGCTATGAGATTTTTGGCTTGGGAATCAGCGTCGGGGTTGTTGGTTCGGCCTTCTTTCCAGGGAAGTGATTTTGGTCATTCTCCTTGATAGAGTTCAAAAGGAGTTTCTTTTCTTCTGGAGTGTGGTCGGTCGTTATGAACATATTCATAAATGGCGAGATATTTGCTCCATTTGCTGGGATCATTTGCCGTAAATATAGAGAGATATGTTTCGATTTCTTGATTGAATTGTTCCGTCGTTCCATCAGTCTGTGGGTGGTATGCAGTCGAAAAGGCAGGTTGGATATGGAGGGCTTTGTAAAGAGCGCGCATAGATTTTGATGCGAATCTAGGGTCACGATCGCTAATGACCTTATCAGGTAATCCGAATCTTCTGAAGAGATGGTCAATTAATAGTTGAGTGATCTGAGATGACATAGCCGTTTTCGTTGTAGGGACTAAAATTATCCCCTTCATTAAGCCATGGTCCACAATGGCTAAAATACTATCGTATCCGTGGGATTTCGGAAGATTGGTGATGAGATCCATTGAGATTTGGGAGAAGGGTTGCGTTTTTGTGGGTCCTTCTATAGGTTGTAACAGCAGGTGGTCGGGTTGTCATATGATCTTGTGTGCTTGGCATTCCCTGCATCCTTTAACGTATTCAATTACGTAGTCTTGCATGTGAGGCCAGTAGGCATGTAGTTGTAGTTTTCGAAGTGTTTCAGCTTGGCCTGGATGTCCAGTGGTAGGGTGATCGTGGCAGGCCTGTAGTAGGCATTGTCGTATATCTGTGTCGTTGGGTATAATGGGTATGCCATTTCTGCGGGGTATATCCATCATAGGGGTATCCCATTCTTTTACTTTGATCAAGTCACTTTTATTCTTGATTTCTTGGAGTAAATCATCGTCGAGGAGGGTTATTTTGCATTTATCTTGATCGGTTGGTGCCAGATCAGGTCGTCTCGATAGTGTGTCGGCTGTAACATTCTTCTTTCCTGGGATATGTCATAGTTTCAACATTGGTTTGTATTCTTCCAGGGTT
>KQ962828.1:107629-118275 GCA_001563735.1 Leucoagaricus sp. SymC.cos
GAAGCGCGCTCAACTCAACACCAAGAGAGACAAGGTGCACTAGAACATCCAGTGCACCCCGCGGTAAAGAATGGACGTCGCGAACCCTAAAGCGACGAGGATAGCGGACTGCGAGTGACCCTAAGAGGGCGGCAAGACCGCGAAGGAGGGAGCACCCCAGAGTGAAGGTGGTGGTGTGTGGGAAAGAAGGGTTGAGAATCAAGAATGTCAAACCACACAATGGCAGTATTGGCACATCAAGAGTTGCACATTATCTGAGGGCTATTTGCAAGAGTAAAAGAGCTAGCCATATGGGACTTCCTCATGACAGCCTGTATATTAGAAGTGGTAATCTGCTGACCATCTATCTTGAAAAAGAGAATGTTGACAATCTTAAGATAAGATCACAAATATGGGAGGGTAGCCTCAACTCCACCCTCAGCAAGGGAGAGGAGGTGCTGGACACTAGACTTGACCAGGTCTATTTCAACCTAGGTGGTGACACAAGAAGTGAGGAGGGAAATCCCCCATATGTGAAATGGCAGAAGTCAACCTGAAAGTTGCTCTTACCAAGAGAATGATTGGTGGCCCTGACCAAGGCCAGGAACTGTGAGGAAGAGGGGAGCAGGTTGATCTTGACAAGGACCTAGTGCCAGGAGAGACCAGGGATGGTAGACTTGATTTTACACCTGAGGAGTGCTGGGGGAATAGAGGCCTGATACATCACAATGATGTACTCAGACAGGAGGGTGGGGACAGTCTTGGCCAGGTTGACCAAAGACATAACATTGCAAACAGTGTCAGCGTAACTACACTTGACACTGGAGGGAGGAGGGGAGTGCTTGGCAAACTAAGCAGGCCTAGGGGAAGGAGCAAGCTTGGGAGCCAGGAGAGGACAGACAGTGGTCTCCAAGGGAGGACCACATGCAGGGAGAGAGGGGGCAGGAGTAGCTGAGTCAGCTATTCCATGGGTTGGAGGGGGATGCTGTAGAGCGTTATAAGGCAGGAGGTTACGCAAGGCAGAAGCCAAGGTGGACACACCAAGAGAGTTGTCGAAGGGCATAGTATGCCCCTAAGCTGCAAAAACATGCCCCACTATAACAGATAAGGCATGGGCAAAATACATAAGATCCTGCTTGTCATGCCAAGGCTTGCCAGCCAAGAACATGAGCAAGTTATTAAGAATAGTAACCCTCTACACAAGATTGGCAGAGAGATTAGGAAGATTGAAACAGGAGGAAACAAATACCTCCCAAGGCAAAGGACTAGCATGGAGAGTAAAAATGCTTGCCCCAGGGGAGAGGGCACCAGTAACTGGGGAAGGGGAGACTGGAGGAGCAGGAGTAGGTGAGTGTGATGCAGAAGGCACCATATAAGCAGAAGAGGGTGTGAGCTCAGCAACAACAAGCTATGTTTCTTCTTGTCTTTGTTCTTATGAGGGACAGGTGTGATGGGATTGGATGGCCCAGATGGGAGAACCAAAGCATGAGGAGTAAAGGGGCCCACCATTTTGGCATCTCCCCCCTGTGACAGAGTAGAGCTCGACATCTCAGCCTCTAACTCAAACTCAATATCCTTATCCCAAGGACAATTCTTCAAACTGTGTATATACTGAGATGTATCTTCTGACATAGTGAGGACTACTGCATGACCAAAACCAAGATGATGGTGGTATATAGGAAAGAAGAGATGAAGTGAGAGTTGATCACCAGCTATAAATCAAACTTATTTGGCAAAATCTGGAACAGCAGCAGATAAACCAAGCTCATCAACAATTGCCTTGTCCACTTGTACATTTCCAATCACAGAGGATTCATCAATGTGCATGGCAGGTAAAGGATAGAGTAGAGTCTTATGAGAAGATATTTGATTTGATGAGGCTGGTTAGTGCTCATAAAGTGGCATTGCAAACTTCTTGAAGCCTTCACTACCAAACATAACAGCAACTCAGACAACAGTGAATGCCAGATACTTGTTGAATTGATTGGACTCTTCCTTTGTATATATAAGGTTACTGAGTAAGAGGGGTGAAGCATTCAAGAATGTGGTTTGAAAGTCCTTGGTTGTAATACAGTCAAGTTTTGCATTGAAAAGTGGGAATAGGATAGCACATGTCCCATTTTCCTATGAATCTGTTGAGAGAAGAGTTAGCCAATGAGCTATAAGAAGTCTTTTATGCACAAACCATTGTGTCTAACAACTTGCTCAGCTACATGGAAGTTCATATTGATGTTATCATACATAATGTCATATAATCTGGTTGAGGCAATAGCTTGTGCCATGTCCTGCATCAATCTTGACAGGCAATAAAGAGTCCCTGCTGACACTCTCTTAGACTTGACAGCTTTTTGGTGGTGTAGAATGAGACTGGTGTAACTCTCACAAAGACCAAGAGTACCCAATACTGATATTGTCTGTCATTGGGCACCAGTTACATATATGTATAAGGCTATCATCTGTTTAGCAATATTATTGGAGTGGCTATACTCTCCAAGACATGCCAATGCTGACAAAGTGACCATCTAAGAAAGAGCATTGAAGTTTTAGTGTTTTATTTTCTAGAAGTACTCATGAACACTCACTATTTCTATACACTTCTGTTGGTTGGGAGTATGCTTTGCAGCCTGAGAGGCAGTGGAAAATATCTTGAGAATATGGAGGATAATAAGTGCATATTATTGAAGAACTTCTGTGAGAATGTGGGATAGGAAAAACTAAGAGACAGTATCACTAGTTAACTCTCCATTGCATGTCTGCAGTTCTTTTGTCTGAGTTATCAAAGCTGCTTCTTTCTTGACAATATTTTGGACATAATTGACAGTCCAGTCATGTACTTCATTCTTTGCAGTTACACTTCAATTGGAACCTGCAGTCCACCAATTGAGGATGTGAGTTGCATTGCCAGTATGTTGAAAGAACTCTTTGTAGCAAATATCTCCTTGACCATTTTTAGGATTGAATATGAACTCCATGAGGTCATAAAAACTGAGACCTTTAGCTTTGGCTTGCTTAAGAATATCCACTGCATTCTCAAGTCTCCTCCCTTTGTTCTCAGCCTCTTCTCTGTGTCACTTCTCTTCCTTCTCAGCCTCTTCTCTCACTTTCATCTTCCTTTCTTTCTTCTTCCATGATTCATGTCACTCTTGCTGAGTTCAACTATGTATTGGACTTGTGGATATAGGCCCACTTGACTCTGGTTGGCCATTGTCACTGTAGTCATCATCATCATTGTGTTGAGGAGGCTTGGATGGGTCCAGCTCAATCTCTAGCCAAGCAGTAACACTGCAGATTGGTGCTGTCTCAGCTTCAGAGTCTGAGGGGCCTGAGGAATTGTCTTCAGAGAGATACTGCAGATATGGTGGTATAGAGAGATTTGAGTATATTTGTTACCATTAAAATAATTTACAACAAATTCAATTTCATCATCATTGTGTTCAGCCCCTACTCAAACTCTTTCATCTACAACCTTCACATAATGTGCAAACCACAAATGAAACCAACCATTGATCCTGACTGCAAACAAACAAGTCAGTCAAAACAGAAGTGGCTGAAGAAGAAAGACTTCAATGATCTGGAGACCCTACTTTGTAAGCAATTTGGATTTATACCACATACCTTTCAAGTCAAAGCAATCAGCATGCAGCTTCTTGGGGAGGATGTTCTTCTTCACACAGGCACAGGATCTGGAAAGATAGCAATTGCAGCAGGTCCACATATGCACAAGAAGATGGAGAGATGTGTGAGTTTTGTGTGTTCACCTCTTATTGCACTAGAGGAGGAGCAGGTGCACTACATAAGCATACATTGTCATGAATAAAAGTTAATCACTCACCTCAACCACAAAGATCAATACATTTGAGAAGTAATTTAGTTTGAAGACTATGGCAGTAAACAGCAACCATGAGAGTTATACCTATAATATTATGCAAGTGAGTGCTGAGTCATCTTGTGTTAAGCCCAGTCTTACTTTAGAGTAGCAAATATGTGTTGGTGAATGGCAGATAGTTGTTATCTCCCCTGAGATGATACTTTCAAAGAAATTTATCAACAATATGCTGCTTAACTCAGAGATGACAAAACAGATACTTGCTATTATAATTGACAAAGCACATGTTATTGCATACTGGGATTCTGGATTTCAAAAGCAGTATGGCCAGCTTGGAGTCCTTTGAGCTCTGCTCTCTAAAGGTGTTCCCTTTGTAGCAATATTAGCAACACTTCTCCCTCATGTCTGAAAGCAGGTCCTCAAGATCCTCAAGTTTGGCCACAATTTTACCAACATAAACCTAGAAAATAACCAACCAAATGTGTCACTCATAGTTTATTCAATTTAAAACACAATAAACATGTACAGTGACCTTGACTTCCTCATACCCACTGATATCACAGCTGCAAGCAATATACCAAAGACCTTTGTATATACAGATAATGTGAATGTTGGCATTGATATTGAAGACCACCTCTGTGAATAACTCTCTCCTACCTTGGCAGAGCTGGGTGTCATCCATCCATATAGTGTAGTCTTCTCATCAGAATACTAGGCAGCTGTAATGGAATTATTCAAAGAAGAAAAAGTGAGGATTCTAGTATACACTGATGCTGCAGGAATGGTGAGTAGAAACTCTCAGAGATATAGCAATTTGCTCACTGAATGACAGAGCTGTGATATTCCTGATATTGACATTGTGGTATAATGGAAACTACCATCTACAATGTCATCATTTGTCTAATAAGCTGGATGTGCTGCTCACTCATCAAATTGAACAGAGATGGTAGTACTTCTTATAGAGAAGTCAGCATATGAGTTGGATCTGAGCAAGAAGATATTAGACAACATGGGAAACAAATCAAAGGGAAAAATGTTATGACCCACAAGCACATGTCTAAAATCCAAGACAAAGAGTTATACTGCACATCACAGGGTCAAGCAAGGAGGTTGCAACAATGATGATGACAAAATTCTCCTACCAGAAGAATCCCCATTAGATCCACTAGCAGAAGATGAGGGCTTGGTTTTGCTGGTTCAAAGCAGTACTTGTCAGCAGTGGGTATTGATAAAAGTCTTTGGGAATGAAACACCAGGTGAGATTAGTAGTCAATTGAAATTGTTAGATACTCACTTATATTAGTACCAATAGTGCCATGCTGTAATGTTTGTACCTCGAAACTCTTGAAACATACCTGTCCTGCACTGTCCACCATCACCAAGTGTATGACTACACTTAAGTGCAGTCAGATTGCTCCAAGTGTGGTTGAAGAACTTAAGAGATGGCAAACATTATTTTTTGAGATAAATTACCCAGATGCTATGTTTGGAGACTCAGGGTTGTTTCCAGACAGCCTAATAGACCTGTTGTCATTAGTAGGTCCCATTAAAACATACGAGCAGCTTATAAAGATACTCAGTCCCTACTAAGCATTATTCTCAAGGCATGGAGAGGATTTGTGGTCTGTAATCTAACAGATTCACATTTCTCCTTTTTGGTCTCTTGAAAAACCCCTAAAGCAAACATCAGCTGAGATTGAAGTCTAGCAAGAAAAAGAATTGTCAAATAGAAGGAGAGGAAAGAGAACAAAGGTCATAAAGGAGAAACCACAGTAAGAAGCAAGTTCAGTGGCAGGTATGAGAGCCAGTTGACAAAGTGCCCCCCAGCACATTCCTATGTTGTTTATATACTCACAACTGCTGATTGATATAACACCAAATACCTGTCAATACTATATTTGAGGACATATAAAGCTAACTACCCTATATGGGTTTTCATAAGTTCATGTAAAAGTGTGCTCATTTGATAGCTCTTGTCAAGAGCTTTTAAACAAGCCTAGAATAAAATAAATTCATCAAGTGGTTCACCCATAAATGTCTATTTAATGAAATAGGTCCAAAATTATGAACAGATGTCAAATAAATTGATAAAATTCTCGAAAAATAGCATAATCGACTCTGTTTTAAATGCTGAGTATGATTCCTGAGTTTGAAAAAAAAATAAACAAGTAATTGCTGTGAAAATTTTCTCCATTTTTTCTGGACCTCTTGTCATCAATGAGCAAAAAGAAGCTCAAACAAAATATCTCAGGCCTACACAATCAGTCCCAGAACACCACTGAATTGAACCCTGCATCAAATGATAACCAAAAATCTACCAATGAGAAATCTTCCCTCACAAATTGGGATGATGATAAGCCTCATGATGGTAACACCTGGAAGAGACACCCCAATGATATTAAGTCAAGATGGGAACCTGAGTTTCATAATAAGGAGTCTGTTAAAGATAAAGAAATTTACATTGAGAGAGTTGAGCTGGCTAAAGCTAGAAAAAGTGGGATTGGGAAGAAGAGTCTTCAGGCAAAGATAGTGAGAATAGCAGTTATGTATGGAGATGATCCTCAAGATGAGAACTGGGTTCCTGCAAGAGTCAAATGGAAAATAGTTCAGAGGCAAAAATATATGTTTATTCTCTACTAAAAATTGAGTTTATTCACTAAGTAGGTATTTCTAACTAGCAAAAAGGACTGGGCCCATTCAGAGAAAGAAGAGACCTGATGTTGGAAGTAAATCTGCATCAACTTGATATTGTCACAGAGAACTCCTCTGCAATCAGGTAAACTTAGAATATTGTGGGTTCAAGCCTCTCCCACCTAGGCAGATGACTTTAGATGACATTGTTACTGAGCCCATTACATCAGAAATAGATAATTTGATGGACCTGACTCTTGATTCTGATGATGATGAGTCAGTGGAGAGAACTAATGAAGTGATTAATGATGGATGTGATAGAGCTTCTTGGCCCGATAAGAGTTCTGCTGAGTCTGAGATTACTGTGGAATTACTTTCTGGCCATATTGAAATATAGTTTATGAAGCAAAAAAAGCTTGAGAGTGACATCTCAGGATCTGAATTTTCAGACTCAGAATTTGAGTATGATGAAAATGGAGATAACTTAGGAGGGAAATGTCACAATGGCAGTGATGATGTCATTAGTGATGTTCAATCTGAACTTGGGGGAGATGGGCTTAAAAAGAAGGATTTGAAGAACTAGGAAGATGAGCTTGAAGAAATTATAGTGCTAAAGAGTGCTGATGTCCAATCATGGGCAGAGTTGCACACTCAGATTATTGATGACCTGAACTGAAATACAAAACTCTCTCCCTTTCTCAAATTAATCAATTAATGATACTGCAAAATTTTGCAATTTTACAGCTCAAGAGCTTTATGAGAACTCAAGCTAGTCTTTTAATTGCAATCCAATAGTGTACTGGTGGAACCTCAAATGTTTATTTCACATGTCATATTCGAGTACTTGCATATCATTATCAAGTATTTGAACAACTTCTAGATAAGAAGCATAGTGGAAATCAAGCTCATTCTTTACTCAAAGATAAAAATGTTCAAAGTATAGCTTACATATGGCTTACCAACCAGCCCCTCAAATCAGTGACATCTGCCCAATTTCATTATACACTCTGTGATGAAATCCTCTCTTTACTTGAGTTCTTATTAGATAAGCTACTATATTTACAGACAGTACATTATTGGCTGATTAAGCTGGGATAAGTTTATTTGACTGTCAAGAAGAGTGTTTATATAGATGGACATAAAAGAGAAGATGTTGTGAAGTATTGACAGGAGGAATTCCTTCCTAGAGTTTAGGAATTTGAAAGAAGAATGGCAAAATATGTCCCTGATCTCTCTAGTGAGAGAATGATATAGATTAAGCCAGATTTTCAATAGAATAAGTGAGAGATAATTGGGTTATTTCAAGATGAGTCTTGTTGTCAAGCTAATAAACACTCTTTGAGTACTTGGTGAGAATAGCTTGTGATTATAGTGAATTATTACTAATTATCTTATTGTCTAATAGGCTTTCTGAGGGAAAATAGCCACTTTGTAAGAAGGGCTGTAGTTGTCTAATCTATGACTCAGAGATAATTAAATAAGTCAATGGTCATCTTGTAGTTTTCAATGAGGATAGCTCAGTCAAGAAGAGTGCTTGCAGGATTATCTATCCAGGTATAAACAGTAATAAATAGTAGGACAGTGAGCAGCTCATTGCACAAGTGAAAGATGCTATCACAATCTTCAAAGAAGCACACCCAGAGTGCCAAGCCCTATTCTTTTTTGACCAATCATCTGCTCATGCTGCACTTCCTTCTAATACTTTGAAAGCTTTTGAAATGAATAAAAGCAATGGTGGAAAACAATGTATGGGTCTGGTTATTTTAGCATAGATGATTGGCACAAACAAAGATTAATTTTTGATGGTACACACTGGTCAGCTGGGTGGTGCAGTGCATACTCAAATAGCTAGCCAGATGGCATTGCCATTTTATGAGCATAGATCTAGTATCCATAGACCTGAAAATATAAGAAATATATAAAATATATCTTTGAGCTTGTTTTACATGAGATGGACATATTTTTCTTCATGCAACAGTTATGTGCCAGTCATATGCCAGTCTACACTAGTTGTATGCCAGTTATATCATAAATTTTTTGGTAACTAGATGATATATTATAATCACAGTCATCTATCTGTAATAACCAAATAGACCTGAAATATGGGATAATATTATGAGAGTAATGACATTGCTAGATATTGGTAGGTCTAAAGTCATAATTAGTATAATATTGTCATCATCTGATTCTACATAAACAAGGAGTATCACAATTACAATCTATGATAAGCAAAGTCTCACCTCAATGTAGATTATAATAGATTATAATAGTAGATAATAGTCTTATAAGATTAGCTTTTCAGCTATCAAGCTAGGGTAATTTCACCTATATCATAACAATAATATTGAATATTCAGAAATAGACAGTCATTGAATGAAATGAAATGTTCTTAATACTCAGTATATGCAATAGTACTAGTAAGTATATTACAGACTATGGAGCTGTGTGATAGAATATCTAATGGAGATTGTGGAATGAGCTAGTAGCAGTAATACACTCAACTTGAAATAGAATCATTAGGTGTGCTACACCTGCAAGAGAGAGGGGTGAGAATGTCAGTTGTGTTCTTCCACATAGTAGTTAATTGTCAAAATACAAGTATATCTTATATATACTCAAGCACAATTATTCAAAATATGTGACATAATTTTAATGGTATATTTTCTCATATTACAAGCTAGCACACCCCAACTAGCACAAGGGATTGATTAGGTTGGCACAAGACAACATTGGCCTGTGGTGCAGAGTGGCACAGGTAGATGGTACAATGGTACACACTGGTACAACATGCATCTACATTGTACCATCTGCACTGTTTGTTAGTCATAATACTTGTGGGCAAATTCTATGCTTTTATAGGACACTGCTCTTTGTAGGACATGTTCTATGGGTGAGATTAGCCATTTGTTAGACATTCTGGCATCAGCTCATTTATGAATGCACACTTGCTGACTCAATGATTAAGCTAAATGTTTGAATACCTATATAAGATAGAAGTTTGGGGCATTGGAATTGCTGCTTGAACTCATTGGAAATCTCAGTCAATTTACTTATAAATATTGCATTTTGATATTCATACACATTCAACAATCAAAAGGAAATGCTACTCATAACTGAGAGTAATACTAGACATGGGAGACAATGACTAATTATATTATATAGCTCAGGCAGTTACAATCACTATGTTTATAATGAACTACTGATCATTTAAAATAACATTTAATGATATACACCATTTTGGCACCAATTGTCTAGTGCAGTGCAGTGCAAAGGTCGAATTTGTGCCAAAATCACATGTCCCACAATGTACCCAGAGAGATACAGTGATCCTACTTTCAAATCCAGGTCCTCATTTTTGAGGCATGGTTCAGCAAATGACCACTGAGACTAGAGAAGCAAAGGGTCTCAAGCAAACTCTCAAGGAACAGGGATTTGATGTCTCAGGTTTGCAAACTAAATACAGTCCTGTATGCTCTTGGGAGAGTAAGGACTATTGCATGGCACAACTTCTGAGCAGACAGGAGGATTTTGCTAAACAAGAATCTGTCCTTGAAAAGATCATCTGAGATGCTGGGCATGAATGCATTTTTATCCCAAAATTCCATTGTGAGCTCAATCCTATAGAAATGGTGAGTCTTTATGATTGTTCTTTACTGTTTTGATCTCATATTTTAAATCTTTAATTCTTTTAGTACTGGGGGTGGGTCAAGTACCAGTACAGACAAGTCCCAAAAACCAACTTCAAGCAGGCAAAGACTGCTGCAATCAATGCCTTTGATGCCTGTCCAGTCAATGTCATTTGTCGATTCATTAATCAGTCATGGTGTTTCATGAGTGCATATCATATTGGCTTAACAGGGAAAGCAGCAGTCTGGGCAGTTCATAAACAGAAGGGTCATCATGCTGTCTCACAAAGTGCGATGATGCTCCTTGATGCTATTGTCGATCAGAACAATGGTAACTAACTCAATACATAACCAAAAATTTCCAAAAATTTATGAAAGGAACCAAAAGCACATGGGAAAAACTTCGGAACTGGGTTTTTCGGCTCTTTTCCGAGATCTGAGTACGATCCCAGAATTTCGAAAAAATTCAATGGCCAGTTATCGAGATATAAAACTAGTTGGCTTTGCTTGTCCTCGACTGTACTGTAACTTCCCACTTGTGAAAGATCTTACCCCATTAGGCTATTCTTCATCAAATAACCCTC